>OZ030024.1:6280000-6505000 GCA_964023405.1 Apodemus agrarius
GCCAGGGCTTTGGCACTTTTGGTTTGGTGTAGTCCAGGGGAGGGAGAGGTCCAAACTTCAGAGGTAAACAAGCTGCTAATAATACAGACCATCACTGTCACCATTTATCCCCTCCTCCAACTAATCCCAACCGCACTTTATAGAGACCAAGGAAAGAATATTAGATGCTTTTCTCTCTCCCCAGAAAAGAAATGTGGCCAAGCAACTACATGCAATGTTTTCAGTCTGTTGAAAGCATTCATTCAGGGAGGAATTATCACCAACCCATAGTGTAGACATGGATGCTTACTTACTTGAGGGAGAAAATCTTTTGTTTGTTGCTTAGTTCAATGTGGAAGCTTTCAATGCAGAATATTGCTTATTCTGCATGTAATTAAAGGTTATAGAGCAGCACTTAACTGTTTGGGTATTGTTGCTATTTTTATTCAGAAGCACAAAAATTATATGTCATATTCCTTGGCAAAGGAACTGAGTTCTTCCCAAGTTTTGTCTAGCCTTGTGTGTTTGAGTGCCCTAGAAGCCGTCTGCTTTATCTTTAGCTTGGGTGACCTCTGACTAGCTGTGATGTTACCTGTTTTTTAATATATTTGTTTTCTGTGGACTTGTATTTTTCTCATCTGTGACAGAATATTTGACAGGAAACAGTTTAAGGAAGAGTTTATTTTGGTTTCTTGTTTAAGAAGTGGGGTAGCTGATCATGGTGGATCCACAGTTAGGGAACAGAGAGCGGAAAGCTGGTGTTAGCCTTGCTTTCTTTTTATTCAATTCACAGCTTAAATGCATGCTATGACACTTTCCTTATTGAGAGTGGGTCTTCCCTCAGTTCAGTCTTTCTCAAAATGCACCAAGAGTGTTTGCTGAGTTCTAAATCTAGTCATGAAAATTAACCACGGCAAGACCCCGTGCTGCGAAGCCCTCCCCAGTGCTGGAAATGATAGTCAAGTGCTTGAGGGTGACAGGCAGGCATTTGGCTCCTGAGCTGTTCGTCCAGTTTGCACGGCTATCTTTACCATAAATGTGATCTCTGACCTCAGGGACATTTCTCTGCAGCTACTTAGTTTTTGTACCACCACACCCATACAAACCTCATTTTTTATGTGCCTTGTTATTTCAGACTTTTGCCTATTTTATCTATTTGTGTATTTTATCAGAAAAATGTGTCCTTACAAGTATGGTTAAAGAATTTTAAAGCATTGCTAAAAGACTTTTCCATCTATGGCAGATAGGCACGTGTGAGGTGGTCTTTATGCCTGTGTGGTGAAGATAGTGGTTTTTCAGGAGAATGGGGACTGACTGACTGCAGGGCACTGTGTGCCCTGGGTCACATGTGTGTCTTTGTGTTGATTCTGAGCAAGTTTAATTGGAGATGTTTCCCATTAAATTTTGTTCTTCGTTAGAGGAAACCTTTGTACTTATCTGTGTAATGCAGGAGGCAGAGGAAGCACTGCGGCGAGACATTCATTCTTAGCTGCAGTCAGGGGAGGAGGCCTAGCTGTAAAGATTTGGAGTTGCCAGATCTAAGTGCAGGGTCGGAGCCTAACAAAGACTTGCCTGTCTACCACAGAAGCCACAGAACTTTTCTGAGATATTCTAGTTCTCTGGAGTTCCTGGTGGGTGGATGGTGGGCAGGAGAGGGTTAAACTAGCATCTGCTCTTTGTGGGACAACAGCTTCCTCTCTGAAGCTTTTGTAACTTATTTATTTTTTAAATTATTTTTTGTGTATAAGTATTTTTCTTGCATGTATGCACATTACATATGTGCCTGGTGCCCTTAGAGGTCTAGACGAGGATGTCAGTTCCGTGGACCTGGAGCTGCAGGGGTTTGTAACCCGCTTGCTGTGTGGGCGTTGAAAACAGAACCCAGGCGCCCTTCACCACTCAGCCCTCTCCAGACCCTCTCGAAACTTCTTTTGGGAGTGAATCTTTTTTGTTTTGTTTTGTTTTGTTTTGTTTTGTTTTTTGGAGACAGGGTTTCTCTGTATAGCACTGGCTGTCCTGGAACTCACTCTGTAGACACAGGCTGGCCTCGAACTCAGAAATCCGCCTGCCTCTGCTTCCCAAGTGCTGGGATTACAGGCGTGTGCCACCACCACCCGGTGCATAGAAACTATTTTACACATCCAAGATTCACTCCCAAGCCGGGCGTTGGTGGCGCACACCTGTAATCCCAGCACTTGGGAGGCAGAGGCAGGAGGATTTCTGAGTTTGAGGCCAGCCTGGTCTACAGAGTGAGTTCCAGGACAGCCAGGGCTATACAGAGAAACCCTGTCTCGGAAAACAAAAACAAAAACAAAAACAAAACAAAACAAAAAAAAAAAAAGAAAAAGAAAGAAATAGTTTCTATGCTACACAGTCTAGTTTCTAAAAAAATAATGTGTTTTGGCTTAAAACTTAGAAGTATTGAGACAGACAGTGACAGACAAAAACTGTCTGGAGAAAACTGATTATAGAAACAATTTTAGAAAAAAATATTTTTTCTTAGCATCAGGTCTGGGAAGAAACAGTGAAAGGGTCTTCTGGCAGCCAGGACTTTTTTTTTTAACCAAGTAAAAAAATTGTATACTGTGTATAAATAATTATAACCTTGTGAACCAGAAATCTATGAAAAATTCAGAGGTAGATGTTAAGGACTGACAAGATTGTGTATCATGGCACACGTTGTAGGAAGCTCTTAGGTATTCACTGGTTCATGAAAGTGATTTAAGAAGCCTCTGAACGCTAGAATGTGAAAAGGAATCTGAGGGGAGGATTTGTGCTTGAAGACCCTGCAGAGGGCCAGCCTGAGCTGTTTGGAGCGTGCAGCTGTTTGGGAACTTCCTGAGGCTTGAGCCTGCTGACTCGTGCCTTCTTCACTGGCCTGGGCTTTTTGAAGGTGGTATGTAAGAAACATGGTAGACCTTTCTGCCCCTCCTTCCTATCCAAACAGTTTTTAGTGATGAGTGTAGACCTCTCAGAATATGGCTAATTATTGGAACTGAATCCTTGGTGAGGATACATAGACATTAGTTGGGATCTTTTTCAAGGCACCAACATCTTCGGGTTGCCACCTTGCCTGAGTCAAAAGATGCCAGCAACTTCCCGTGCTTCTGCTTCTCATTCCTTCAGCAGCCTCCGTTCTTCCACACTTCCTAAGCGCTTTGGCCTGTCAGTTGTGTTCCATGAGATGTTAGACCCATCTAACTCTTCTTATATTGGGGATCCATATTTATTCTATTTGTGTGAGTGATATTGCCCTTGTGGAAATCAGAGGATACTCCTAGTGTCCTGCCTCACCTTTCTACCTTGTTTGAAGGTCATTTCAGCTTGCCTATGAGCTAAAGATTCTGCAACTGGCTTTTATGTAGATTCTGGTAAACAAGCTTTTGGGACAGTTGCTTTAGCTGATGAGCCATCTCCCACCCTTAGTGTTTATTACTTTTAAAGAGTGTGTATTTCTGGGATATTTTAACTTCAATTTAACACTTGCACACGTGAGCACGTTTGTGCGGGTTCTCATGGACATGAGTGTGAAGGCACATGGCAGCCAGAGGAGAATGTCGAGCGTCTTCCTTCCTTGCTGTCTTGTGCTGGGTTGGAAGCTGACACCCCGGCCAGGTTGTTTGTCCAGCATGCTCTTGTGATCTATTTGTCTCTCTGCCTCCGTGCCAGGATTGCCAACATATTCATCCATGCCCAGCTTTTCACGGGGGCACTGGGAATTTGAACTTAGTTCCTGTCTTAGGGTTTTATTGAAGTGAAAAGACACCATGACCAAGGTAGCTCTTATAAAGGAGAACATTTAATTTGGGCTTGCTTATAGTTTTGGAGGTTTAGTCCATTATGACAGGAAGCATGGTAGCACAAAGGCAGAATGGTGCTGGAGAAGGAGCTGAGAGTTCTACATCTTGATCAGAAGGCAACTAGGAGGATGTATGTAGTGGAGCCTAAGAGGAGACCTTAAAGCCCACCCCACAGTACACACTTCCCTTCAACAAGGCCACACCTCTTAAATGTGCCACTCCTCATGGGCTAGCATTCAAACACATGAATGGGGAGGGGGAGGGCAAACCTATTCAATCCATGCTTGTAGAACAAGTGTTCTTAACCTATTCAGCTATACAATCCCTACTTTATAGTAAATTATTTTGAAGAATTCTGGTGAATATACCGTCAATCTTAATTGTCCATGATTCTGCTCCTAGTACAAAGATTGTTACCTTCTGGACTGAACTTGAAGTTCACACTATAATAAATTATTTTCAAAACTTCTGGTAAATACAGTTGCTCTAAGGTCTTGAATGATTCCAGAAAAGTCTTTCACAGAGGCACTAGGAAAATCTTCCTTTTAGTTAGTAAGCACTATCTGCTGGTCTCCTGATTTGCTTACTTGTGACCACTGCTTAATTGTTTTTACATTTTATAGAATTAGGCTTATATATCTGAAATACCTTTTCAGTGCTGTTGCTTTAATTACTGGGTAGTAGAATATATTCTGCTATTGTACTTTCAAGATCTTAAAACAAAAGTATGTATGACTTAGGTGTGGCTTTAATTTTCCAAATAAAATTATATGACAGTTTTTTAAAAAAGTTGTACTGTTTGTCCCTGGCATACTAGGAACATGTGTACTTCATATTAATATATGTAAGATGTTTATTGTTTAATAACAGCACAGTGGATTGCTTTAGAGGAAACTTGTTGCTATTAGCTGCTTGGATCATTGAGAGAGAGAGACACACACACAGAGAGAGACAGACAGAGACAGAGACAGACAGACAGACAGACAGTTTGTCTTTTGCTCAGGAAAGACTGGAGAATGGTGAGTTCTCATCTCTGTAGGCCTGCTGTGAGGCCAGGGGAGCTTCTACAGGCTAACCAGGACCTGCCTGTAGATTGTGGGAACTTCTGTGGCTTTATACTAATATATGTAAGATGTGTGCTGTTTGATAGCACCACAGTGGGTTCCTTGGAGGCAGCCTGTTGCTTAGGACACACCCATTGTTTTCTTAACTTCCGGACAGGATGTGAGCATGGTTCTGCATTCTGTGTTTTAGGCATGATCCTAAAATGTCATATTTTACTCCATGCCCCTGCTTGTCTTGATGGGAGTAAGTCATAGACTGTGTGTGTGTGTGTGTGTGTGTGTGTGTGTGTGTGTGTTAAACAGTAGGCTGTGGCCTGGTCCTCAAGATGTGGATGTTCTTGAAGTTCATGCAGTGGTGATGATGTTGTTCATTCTGTGGTGTGTCTTGGTCTGTGTTGAGTTCAGCTCTTAGCAGAATTATGCATGGCAATTTGGAATGGAAAATTTTGAGACTTTGTAGGGATGAATCTAGAACAGCTTTAGTGTTATGGGCAGTGCTGTTGCTTGTGGTGTGGATTTGCTTAGCAGTGTGACTGAAGCTGAAGGTGAGTGTTTCTGTGTGATGGTCTATGGGAGTATGTGTCAGCTGGCCTCTTCACCCGAATCACCTACTTGCTCATTGCCCTGTGTGGATGGGAGGCTAAGACGGGAGTTTGAAGCCAGTGTGGACTACATAATGAGATTGTCCGAAAAAACAAAACAAAAGGACATCAAACCAAACCTTATCTCCTACCAAAACTTTCCTGTTTATTAACAGTGATGTAATTTACTGGAGCTTTTATGGTGTTGGTAGGAAAAAAACTTTATATTATGGTTGCATATATAATTGCTTTTAAAACACCATCACTACCTCAACATTTAGTCCTCCTACCTCTTCCTCCTGAGTGCTCAGGTGACAGGTGTGTGGCTGTGCCTGGCTTACACTTGAGTTTGGATTACCACGTATGGTATCATGCACTGTAATAATCATAACTTTCCACTGTGCTAATTACCTTTGAGATAAGTAGAAAGAATGCAGTTGGCTCTGCCTTGGCAACCTCGGACACATTGCTCTTACCCTGTACTGAGCAGATATGCTGTGTCTTCCTGCTGTGGTGGACTATAACCCTCTTAAAGCTGTGAACAGAAGTAAATCTTTAACCCTTAAAGGGGATTGCATACAGGAATCCATTAACACTGATAGCTAGAAGATTTCCTAGGTTCTTTGCACAGTCTTTCAGATTGTGGATCAGGACCCATCCATCATGTCTTAACATTTTCTTAAAAATTTCCTGTGCCTTGGTGGTCTTGCGTGGTATTGCCTGCCTTTAATCCCAGCACTTGGGGGGCAGAAGCAGGCGGATCCCAGTGTGTCTGAGGCCAGCCTGCTCTACGGAATGAGAGACTGTGCTCCCCATCCCAACAGTACACTCTCTGTACCCCCCAAAAAAGGAAGAAAAAAGAAGTAGATTTCTTAAATCAAGACCACAATAAGATGGCTTCTTAGGCCTTTGTGTTTTTATGATTCTCCCTCTCCCTCTCCCTCTCCCTCCCCCTCCCCCTCCCCCCCCAACACGCCCCTACTCCTGAAGGTTTCTAGAGGTTGAAAAGCCTCAAAGGTAGAGTATCATTCTTTTTTGCTTGGTTTTATTTTATTTTATTTTATTTTATTTTTTTTTTTTAAATGTTCTTTTTTTTTTTTTTTTTTTGGTTTTTTCGAGACAGGGTTTCTCTGTGTAGTCCTGGCTGTCCTGGGACTCTGTAGACCAGGCTGGCCTCGAACTCAGAAATCCACCTGCCTCTGCCTCCCAAGTGCTGGGATTAAAGGCGTGTGCCACCAACGCCCGGCGTTGGTTTTATTTTTTGATCAAGGTTTCTCTGTATAGCCCTCACTGTTCCGGAATTCAGATGTGCTTGTCTTTTCGACCTGACTGCTGGGATTAAAGTCCTGTGCTACCACACCTGGCGCTTGGAAATTAAGCTTAAAGACTTTGTAGTACTGAGGCTGGTGTTTGAATTTGACCTCACATGCTATACTCACAACCCTTAGCCTAGAAAATAACCCTTTAATTTTTCAGTGTGGCCAATCTTATAGATTCTACAGTCTTTGGGCCAGGACCATAAACGTCTCATCTGTGGAACTTGGTTCAGCCAGAAACAAGGCTGATGTTTAGGGCTGATGTTAGGGCAAATCTGTTTCTCTTCCTGAATCCACATATCATCCACCTTTCAAAGCCTGGTCTCAGCCATCAGCAAACTTCAAGAGGTTAGATCAAAGATCCTAGGTATCTTCTCATTTTCTTAGAGGCCCAGAGATAGCAGCAACATCTATATGTACTGTTTGATCAGACACACATCTGTAAATGATGATTTCTGTAGTGAGGTGACATAATGCACAGGTAAGACATTTTGGGAGCAAAAAAGCCTTCTCTCAATTTTTTTTTTAGATTATTTATTGGGTATATTCTATATTTTCTCAAGTTTTTTTAATTCCCAAAATAATTAAAAAAAATTTTTTTTTGTGTAATTGCCCGTTCTTGTGCTTGCTGTCCCATTTCCAAGTCCCTTCTACATGTGTGTGCAACATTGTATGTAAGCTTAGTCCATATACCAGGAGTTGATTAGCTTCTCTGTCCTTGAACACTGTCATTTATCTGACTTCAGTAGATGTATTGATTATCACTGGTGTATAGAAATGTAGTGGACTTGCATATCTTTGTTTTTGTTGTTGTTGTTTTCCCCGAGAGAGGGTTTCTCTGTGTAGCCCTTACTATCCTGGAACTCACTTTGTAGACTAGGCTGGCCTCAAACCCAGAAATCCGCCTGCCTCTGCCTCCCAAGTACTGGGATTACAGGCGTGTGCCACCACTGCCCTGCTGTATCTTTGTTTATGTATTGGGAACTTTTCTGTCTAGCACTCCTGTGAGAACACTAGGAGCGCTAGAGATTTTCCGCTTCCACGCAGTTCTGCTTCCAACAGCGTTCTGTATGGAAATCAACCAGATGATAATGTGAAGGAAGGGGCATTGAAGCTGTAGTCTCTAGAAGCTGGGATTCATGACATTTAAGCCATACTACACCAGAGGAGCACAGAGGAAACAGCAGAGGAGCAGCACACTGCAGCCTGGTTGCTAGGAAGGTCAGTCAGGAGAGTGTTTAGAGGCCAGTGAGGGGTCCTGCTTGACCTCTGCTGCTGGCACAGGTTAGCCATGGGGCCACCAGTGGGAGTCTCAGGAAAGAGGCTAGATTCGGCCTGCAAGATTTAGGGTGACTTGTCCTGCAGTCAAGGGAAGGAGGAGGTAAGGGGAGAGAAAATGCTCAGAGGGAAGTGAGAAGAGGGATTGACAGGTTGTTCTGTTGTCTCAGGAATACGGGCGAAGATGATGAGCAGGAAGTATTTCATTTTCTTTTAATAGATGGAAAGGTGCAGAAATTCAATTGGCAGTGGATTCTCTCTCTCATCGTTGTAGTCACAGGATTTCTATTGTTCTTGTTTCTTGGAGGAAAGATGCCTTCTGCCATAGCTAGGTGGGCTGCCTTTTCATTTTAGTCTAGTGATGAAAGGATCTGCTGTTTATTTCTCTGTCTTCCCGTTCTCTGCACTTGGTTTTGTGTACTGTAGTCAAGGCTCAGATCTCCCCTCAGCCTGGGGAGGGGACTAGCACCCCGAGTGACTCCGTGTGACCGAGGTGTGGGCTCTTCTGCTTTCCGCTTGGCTGCCTCACAGAATCTTAGGTTAGTTTCCTGTGTTGAAAATTCTAGTATACAAGTTGATACAGTGTGTGTGTGTGTGTGTGTGTGTGTGTGTGTTTTATTTTATTGGATGTCCTTTTGTTTTTGAGATAGTATCCAACTCTGTCCCCTGAGCTGGTAGCCTAGGCTGGCCTTGAACTTGTGGCAGTTCTCCTGCTTCTACACTCTAAAGTGTTAGCTTTGCAGTTGTGGAACAATTATGTCCAACTCCCTCCCTCCATTCCCTCCCTCTCTCTACATTTTACCTGTTGATGTTAGCAGAGGCCAGCTTTAGGCACTGTTCTTAAGTGCCACATAGCCCTTCCCTCTAAGACAGTGCCTCTCATTGACCTGGGGCTTGTTGTTTAGTCTGGATGAGCAGTGATCCCTAGGAGTTTGCTTCTGTCTCCACAGCATGGTCCTACAAGTGTGCAGGGACATGCCTGGCTTCTGTTGTTTACTTGGTGTTCTGTGATGCGTCTGTGTGCCCTTACGTGCCTGGTGCCCGAGCAGGTCTCCAACCCCACACTTGGAGCTACAGCTGTACAGGAGGCCAGGTCGACTAGCCTGTGAGTTCTAAAGACTAGAACTTAGGTCCTTGTGCGGGTACAGTAAGCACTTTACCCACGGTTTAGTTGTTTTCCTAGGCCCAGAAAAGTGTTCCTTACTCTATATATGAATAAACAGCTGAAATGGGACCATGTGGTATGTCCAGAAAGAAGAGCTAAACTCTTAGTGTACACACAGTTTGAATCTGAACCTTCCTTTCCCTCAGTCTGTTGTGCTGTTGTTACACAACTCAGCTCTTGAAGCCTCTCTTGGGACACTTTTTAGGAAGTTGGTGTTGTCATTCTTGTTTTTATTCCTTTGCGTTTCATCCACATATTGGAACAAGAAAATTTTGCTTTATATTCATGATGAAGAACCTGTCTTTTTTGCTGGGGATGTCAGGATTGCTGGGAGGATCTGCAGGGCTATGCACAAAACCTTCTGCTTGTAGGATCCCTTTTCAGGCTAATGGATGGTTTAACATAGTCCCTAAACAAGTACAAATTGTCCTTCTAGAAATTGTGGCAGTTTAGAGATGAAGAGCATTGATTGCCAGCATATTGAATTAAATAAATAGAACTTTTAAAAAAGGGACATTCTGGTGCACAGGGAACTTAGTTCCTCTAGCCCCCACATTGGACATCTCATAACTGCCTGTAACCTCAGCTCCAAGTATGGATCCTGTCCTTGGGCTTACTCAGGCATGTGCACACAGGAGGCACACACATGCATACTTCATCCTGTACGCTGGCCAGTTAGATTCAGGTCTGTGAGTAAAGTGACAGTGGATGTGTGTTGATGGCTCCATTCCTGGCTTCCTAGCAGACTGTGTGTCTTGAAGACTAATTACCACACCCACTGAGTAATTACAGTTGCCTAGATCACTGCTTCATGTTTTCTTGCCAAACATTTTAGGGCAATGTTGGTTTTACCCAATTGTTCAGTCAGCATAAATTCTTTAGAACACCAGTCTGCTTAGCTACCAGACCCTCAGCAGTCTCTCCTACTTGCTCTCTGCTGCTCTTGTCATTTGATGCTCATGAGCTCTTAGGTGACTGCATCAGAAGGGTTTGTTTGTTTGTTTGAGAAGAGATCTCACTTTCTAGCCCACTTTGGCCTCAGCCTTCAGGTCATTCTTCCTTAGCCTCCTGATTGCAGGGATTATAGACAGGAGCTACTGTTCCCAACTAAAACGCTTTGATGCGTTGGAAATTGAGTGTAGTATTCCTGTAAGAGACTGGAGTTGCCACATGTCATATTGCTCTCATCCCACAGAGCAAGTGTGGGTTCCAGGAGGCATCTGTTTTGAAATATGTATGAAAGGGCTGTTGGATCTTTGCATTTAAAAGCTCCACCCCCCCCCAACTAGTCTTCTCCAATAGTTTTGTTGGGTGGGGGCAGATTTTCTCAATTTAGAGAAAAATTCTCTTAGGTGATTATTACACAAGGTTATGTTAGAAGAGGGTAAAGGAAGAACTAAGTCAGTGTTTACTCGTTACGTTAGATTTATTTATGAACAGTGGAGATTGGGGGAGCTGAGCATTCACTTTGCAGTCCTCAGTCCCGTACACAGAAGAATGTACTGACTTGCTAAGAGGCATGTTGAGAGAAGCCATGGCAAACAGTCTCTGAAGTAGGTAAGAACATACTCTGTGGAGCTCCTTGTCCCTTTATATCTAGTGGGTGGAAAGCTGACCAGTGGTTTAAGTAGAGGGTCTTGAATTAATGTATATGAGACACCGTGTTCATCCTTATATGTCTGTTGAAAGGAAAGAACCAAATGTTACTAGTCTAGCATGGTGCAGCTACTTCTCAGGCAAAGGAGTCTGTCTCTTCTCTCCAAACTACAGCTCTTTGTCAAAGCATATGGCCGCCATGCCATGGGGAGGAGGCTGCGCTTCTGCTCTCACTCTCATATCTCTCCTTAGCACCTCTTAAGGCAGGCCTAGGACTCACTGCATAGGCCAGGGCGGCCTCACACTCTGCTGCGCCTTCCTCACTGAAGACATGGGCCGTCACACTCGGGGGTGGGGGTGGGAGTGGGGGGTGGGGGGAAGGGAGGCTCTGACTGAGAGCTGGGACTGGGGATCAGGGTGTCTCTGTTTGAAGTAATATACTCTGAGGGCTCCCTGAGGCTCAGTGAGGAAGAGAGAGCATTTTAAAGCTGTCCCTGCAGAGGTTGCTGTGCTGGTGGAGGTGGTGAACGAGCTGTGTGCGGGGGATCATGCCTGCTGGAGGGAGGAGGTTGCCGCCCTCCCAGGCCAGAGCTCGCAGGCAGCTGCTCTTTACAAGGCTGCTGAGGGACCTCTCTTGTTCTTCATTTCTTACTTAATTCCGTGTGTAACCTATATTCATATTTCATACTTCAAAGAATATAATTGAATGAACCAAAAGGGCAAAGTGCTGGGATAGAGATTTTAATTTCCATGCTAATGTTTACGGAATTACCTGTTAATCTGCCAGCTGACTAGACTCTGCTGTCTTTTGCTACTTGCATTTCCTTGTTCTGACTTGTGTGTGTGTGTTCCCCTTGACCAGGTTATATTGCCCAGCTCCTATCTCTGGTGGTAAGGTAAAAATATAAAGTCTACATGTGTCCTTTCAGAGATTTTTTTTTTTTTTTAAAGAATCTCTTTTAAAAGACCTTTTGGAAATAAGTCAAGACTTAGTTTTGCTTTTAAAAGATTATTAGTTTGCCCGGTGAGCGGAGTGGAGGAGAGAGGTCCTTTTGTGTTGTTCATTCTATTCTTCAGATAAGGGCTTTCTGTGTCGTCCGGCTGCTCTTAGTCCTGAGATATCGCTCTAGCCCCCAAGGGATCTTTTTTAAAAGAGAAAAATAGGGTTTTTTTTTTTTTTGGTTGTTGTTGTTGTTTTGTTTTGTTTTGTTTGTTTTGTTTTGTTGTTGAGACAGGGTTTCTCTGTATAGCCCTGGCTCTCCTGGAACTCACTCTGTAGACCAGGCTGGTCTCAAACTCAGAAATCCACCTGCCTCTGCCTCCCAGAGTGCTGGGATTACAGGCGTGCGCCACCACCGCCCGGCTGGAAAAATAGTTTTGTCAGGTAAAGGAAAATCTTAAAAGTTTAAAGTTGTTTTAGGTACAACAAGGGTTTTATAGATTAGAACTTCTATTTCCTCCTCTAATAATAAAAAGTGTACTTCGGGCGGTGGTGGCGCACGCCTATAATCCCAGCACTTGGGAGGCAGAGGCAGGCAGATTTCTGAGTTCGAGGCCAGCCTGGTCTACAGAGTGAGTTCCAGGACAGCCAGGGCTACACAGAGAAACCCTGTCTCCAAAAAAAAAAAAAATGTTAGAGGCAGGCAGATTTCTGAGTTCGAGGCCAGCCTGGTCTACAGAGTGAGCTCCAGGACAGCCAGGGCTACACAGAGAAACCTGTCTCGGGAGAGAGGAGAGAGGAGAGAGGAGAGAGGAGAGAGGAGAGAGGAGAGAGGGGAGAGGGGAGAGGGGAGAGGGGAGGGAGGGAGGGAGAGAGAGAGAGAGAGAGAGAGAGAGAGAGAGAGAGAGAGAGAGAGAGAGAGCGCAGAATTCAGTTTGTTTGATCCGCCTGCCTCCGCCTCTCAAGTGCTGGGATTAAAGGCGTGCGCCACCACCGTCCGGCCTGGGAATTTTTTTTTTAAGATTTATTTATTATGTGTAAGTACACTGTAGCTGTCTTCAGACACACCAGAAGAGGACAACAGATCTCAGTACGGATGGTTGTGAGCCACCATGTGGGTGCTGGGATTTGAACTCAGGACCTTCCGGAAGAGCAGACGGAGCTCTTAACCGCTGAGCCATCTCTCCAACCCCAGCAGTTGGGATTTTAAAAGGTGTCTTGCTGAGTCAGAAGACTGCCTGGGATAGTGTTGGTATCTTAATGACAGCAGATCTCTCTTTCATCATTTATTAACATCTAATTTTCTTTTTTGTAGTGTCTTACACTTTTCAATACTTAGGTCATAAATTTTTCATCTTATTGCTGTTTTATTCTTTGTGACTGTGATTTAAGCAGCTATTTCCTTAATTTTTCTTTGAATTGTTAGCATATGGCAATAAACTTAGATTTTACATATTAATGCACCTTACAACTTGACTAGAGTCATTTTATAACTTCTGTTAGTTGTCTCCAGGTTTTGTGCTGTCTCTGGTGTGTGCCTTTCTCTTTGAATTCTTCGGTTTTTCAATTCTTTCTCCAAAATGAAGTTTCTAGCTAGGTAGTCCACTTAGGTTCAAGCTTTTGTTTGCTTATTTAGTCACTTATCTATTTCAATCGCTTTGCTTTTTCTTTTTTCTTTCTTTCTTTCTTTCTTTCTTTCTTTCTTTCTTTCTTTCTTTCTTTTTTTTTTTTTTTGGTTTTTCGAGCAGGGTTTCTCTGTGTAGTCCTGGCTGTCCTGGAACTCACTCTGTAGACCAGGCTGGCCTCGAACTCAGAAATCCACCTGCCTCTGCCTCCCAAGTGCTGGAATTACAGGCGTGTGTCACCACGCCCAGCTCTCAATCACTTTTTAATATTTAAAGTGTGTGTGTGTGTGTGTGTGTGTGTGTGTGTGTGAATGGCTATGGCAGCTAAAAGAAGGGGTTGGAGGTAGTCACTTAATATAAATCACTTTATATTGGTGCCAAAGAGTGCGCCTGGGTCCTTGGCAAGAGCGGTCAGTTTGTGCTTTATCCCCGAGCTACCCTTTAGCCCCTCAGTCAGGTTGTAATGGTGCCCCACTGATAGTAGCTTTAGTTTCTCTGTGGGTGCTCCCTTATGTAGTTTGCTACATTGCTTCTTAATCTGTCTTTCTGGGGCACCCAAGAGAGGGAATTTGGGGAGTTTGCAAGGAATCCTGTGGATGAGGTTTGTAAAATGAGAGTCTTTTATGAGCTCTGCATGATTCTGTTTTCTGTCTGATGGAAGAGGTCGTGCCCAACACATGGAACAGCTCTAACATGGACTTTTGCCACGTTACTGTTCCTACTCATGAAGTGGTGAGGTTTACAGTGGATGCTAAAGAAGATGCCCATGTGGGTAAATTATCAAGGAGACATGTATTTGTGCTCACAGCTGTGGAAGTCCAAGATCATAGCATCAGCCTTTGATGTTTGATGTAAGGCTCATGCTGCTGGAGCATGGCAGAAAGAGGAAGTGTGCAGATCACGTGGAGGGGAGAAAAGGGGACCTAACTCTCTGGAGTCAGGATCTGTCGGATGCATTCCCGAGGGCTGCCCCTTAATGATTCACACACCTCTTACCAGGCTTCTTCCCTCCCAGCATTGCTGTGTGAGTAAACCGAGCTTCAACATGAGTGTTGGTGGGAAGGAACCAGGGCAGACCTCTGTAGGTGTACTGATGTGGAGGCCTGTAGATTTGATAAGACCTTAAGATAGTGGCAGTCTCCTTTCCTCTTCATCTAGGCCTTCTGCAAAGTTGGGTTTATGTCTTTATTGTTAGAATGTGTTTAGTGAAGTGTCTGAAAGGAGGACAGAGTTCAGCCTGGAGAGTCGCTTTGGAAGGAGTTTGCTGTTGTGGGTTTCCCGATTGGACCTGGTGTGGATTCAGACTTGGGGGTGTCTAGGGTGTCCTCTGCAGCTTGCGTAGCCTTACCCTTCCCAAGGCTCCTCCCTCGGGGTGGGGGGGTTTGGACTTTCTTAAGTAAGCTTCAGCTTATATTCAGGTACTCAGCAGTCTCTAACCCCCAGTTTTCATTTCTGGTTTTATTTTATGTGTGTATCTGTCTGTATAAAAATATCTGTGATCTCAGCTATGTCTTAGAAGGATGGGAAGGTTGTAGAGGGGGGAGCAGAGTCTACAGGCTAGACGGAGGGGAGGACTGGTTCTTTTCCTGCTTAGGGGACAAGGGATTGTTTTGAAACACTTACTTTTACCTCTTTTTTTCTTTCGATGAAGGAAACATTAAATTTAAAGCTATATGAGAAGCTTTCTTCTTTTAGCTTCTTTGTCATTCTCTTTAAATCAAAACCACAGGAATAGTAACATAGCAACCTCATCTTGAAACCAAGAGCATTAACTATGTATTTTCCTCCCAGGAGGGTGGGAGGGGGAGGCAGTCTTGCTTCTCTGGAAGGAGGCCAGGGTCAGTCCTAGGCATGGCCCAACACAGCTTGTCGCGGCTCTGGTTAGTCTGTCAGGAAGAGAAGGGAGCTGCCTTGCCTGTGGAACTTTGTCCGAGAACTTCTGGCAGTACAGGAGTTCTCAAGGACTCCTCCAGCAAACAGGTAAAGCCGTAAGAGCAGCTTCCATGCGCAAATATTTACTTTCCAGAGAATAGTGATTCTCTGCATCTAGCTGGATTTGAGTTCCAGCCACTCCACTACTGACTGTGTGACCCTCTGTGGATTTTTCATAGTTCAGTTTAAAAAAAAAGATGTGGGTGCTCTCCATAACCCTAGACAGTAACAAAAGAACAGAAATCAGTCTCCTTCCTCACGGATGTCTACAGGCACAGCTCAGTTTTCTCATCTGTAAAGAAGGATAATCATGGTGTAGTCTGTAGGGTTGCTGAGATTAAGATAGTCGTGTGTGTGTGTGTGTGTGTGTGTGTGTGTGTGTGTGTGTATTTATTGATTTATTGTTTTTTTGAGACAGGGTTTCTCTGTGTAGCCCTGGCTGTCCTGGGACTCACTCTGTAGACCAGGCTGGCCTCGAACTCGAACTCAGAAATCCACCTGCCTCTGCCTCCCAAGTGCTAGGATTACAGGCGTGTGCCACCACGCCTGGCTCACATGTGTATTTATATACATACATTGACTCTGAACTTGTACGTGGAGAATGATAAAGCACAACCTGTACTTAACTGTTCAGCTCTACCAATAGTTTTGTTTTATAAAAGAGTCATCACAGCCAGGATCATGGCAGACTGAACTTACTAGTGTCAGTTAGCTTTCCTGTTGTCCTCGTGCCCAGACATCTGTGAGGAAGGAGACTGATTTCTGTTCTTTTGTTACTGTCTAGGGTTATGGAGAGCACTCTACATCTTCTTTTCTTTAATTTTTGAAAGCTACTCATACATCTTTTGTTTCTAAAATAGCATCATACAAAAGGTCATAGACACAGGACAATAGACACTGCAACCCTAGGAGCCAGGCCTCGTGATGCATGCCTAAATCAGGAAGTGCAGTCAGGAGAATTGAGAGTTTAAGGCCGTTCTAGGACTTACTCTTAGTGTCAGGCACATGGCTATGTAAGCATGTGCTTCACATGACGGCCTGGGAAGGGACAACCTTTTACCATGAGATTGGTCCTCATACCTCCTTTGATTTAACTTAATTCCCTTTGGACAGTGGTTCTCAGCCTTCCTAATACTGCACCCCTTTAATATAGTTCCTCATGTTGTGATCTCCAACCATAGAATTTGCTATTTCATAACTGTAATGTTGTTACTGTTACAAATCGTAATGCAAATATTTCTCATGCAACCCCCTAGGAGAGGGTCCTTTGATCCCAAAAGGGTCACAGTCCACAGGTTGAGAAACTGCCCCAGTAGTTGTTCTTATGGTTAAGTAGGATTTCATCCTGCCAGGTTTACCAGTTGGGCTAACTCTTGACTAAAAGAGAAACATCTAGGCGCTGGGGAATTTTCTGGAAAGCTGCTGGGAATGTTTGCTGATGGACTCTTAGTTCTTTTCTCCCCCTTCTTTCATTTTGAGTTGCTGCTACATGCTATACATGCTATACACTCAACCACCTGAGCTATAATCCCAGAACAACTCTCCCCCCATTCCTTTTCAGGGTCTCTTTATGTAACCTAGGGTGCCCCAAAACCTGCTGTACATCAGCCTCCTGACCATAGGCATGCAGCCCCCTTCTTTCTTACACAGATCTGTATGTTGGGATTTGTTGGCATTTGGGGTTATCTTGTCCACATTGTCAGACTCGTGGGTGGACATTCCTCTCTGTTGCTCTAGTGGGATCTTGGTGAGGTTGTATGAAGGAGGACAAAGTACCTTCCTGCACAGGCACCAGACAGGCGATCTTCTTATCACTAATGTGATAAGTTCGCCCACTGAACTTTAGGCACCTTGGTTTGTTGGTGTCAGCTGTTTTTCTCAAGGTGTATGGATTTCTGAACTAAAATTCACAACTGCTATACGCTGATAGTAGGAAATTGGTAGTAAAATGTGGTTTGGTTTGTTTCTAACTGAAAAAAATTAAGTCTGTGGAGAGTTGTGGGGTCCTCCGCTCTGTCCTTGTTCCTGAGCCCAGTTTTCCTTGTAGGATCACATATGGTCCAGGTTGGCTTTAAACTTAAATGTTCCTGAGGCTTTCCTAACTCTTCCTCTTCCTCTTCCTTAGTGCGGAGCTTTTCCTATCCTAGAATATTTCATCAGTGGGTTTTCCTCCCAAATATTTTAGAGACTCTTGATTTAAATTCTTTTCTACAAGTAATGGAATGAATGTTAGAGATAACCCCTGTGTAGAGTGAAGTTTTCAGGGTCTGTCAGACTTGTGTCCTGTTCCTATACTGGCCTTGGTGCCTCGTGTGACCTCAGACTGCAAACCGTTGTGCCCAGTGCCCACTTTGGGCTTGCTTTCCTCAGATGATGGAGAGGTAACGTAGTTCTGTATGTGGCATTGGCTAGTCACAGCTGTGGTTGTCAGAGTCGTTAGGAGATCTAGAAACATCCTGGGAATGAGGCCAGGGATGTGGCTCATTGTCTCAGTCTCCAAGCTCTGGCCCAAATGTCAGTCTGTTTAATAATCGCTGTCAAACCAAGTTTAAGAGGTACGAAGTTAAAGACACCCTGGATTTATTTCAGAATCTTAGCAGTAGATGTTCTTGTTTGCTGAGTAGACATTTAACTTGTGGTCTGAATTGCTTCATCACTGCTTTTATAGGACAACTGGGAAATGTTATTCTGTACTCTATACTTTCATTAAAACAGGGCATGTGCTGAGTGGAAGTTGGTGTACTCAGATGAGGGTTTTATGTGTCTGGGTGTTTTGCTTCTGTCGATGTGTGTGTGCCACATGCCCCTTGCCTTCAGTCTCTACAAGAGGTTCCATCTCCTGAACTGGAGTTTTCAGATTTGTGAGCCACCATGTGGGTGGTAGGAGTTGAACCTATGTCTTCTGTAAGAGCAGCCAGTACTCTGGTTCAGCTTACTCTGCTTGTTTTTACTAGCCTAAGGCTTTAATTAGTAGCCTATAAGGAGATAAGGACAGCCTGAGAACGTTGTCATCATACAACAGAAATACAGAAATAAACTCTTTTAGTTCAGTCACAAAACAGAATTGTGATCACTCATACAGTTAAGGGTGGAGGGGCCAGCACGCTGTTGCTCCCAGCTGTCCCACTTCCCTCCCCCTCTGCAGTCAGTTGTCAGGAGGAGAAGGTTCCAGCTCCCGCCCTCTGGAGCTGCTGTGATTGGCCTGTGCATGCTGAGTGCAGAGTTCTTGTCTGCGCTGGTGCTGTGGGGGTTCTGGGCTTTCTTCTCACATGCCACAGGAACTATTGTTTTGAATCTTGTAATATTTTGCTGCTTTTTGAACTCTTATTGTACACAGTAAATTCTACATACTAAATTTCATATAGGTTTGAAAGATCACTATGGGCACTCAACTGCTTTTCTCTCCCCCCCCCTTATTTTTAAATTAACAACAACAAAAAATTTCTTAAAGCCCATGAGACTATAAAATTCAAGATGAAGGTTCTCACAAATTCATTGTCTGATATTTAAAGTGTTTGTAATTAACCTATTGAATTGAAAATACGCAAGAAAAATTGCACACAGTAACCTTTCCTCTTGGTAGCCTACATACAATATCTTATAATAGTTGATTACATGATAATTATAGAAACATTTTAAGTGTTTGAGGGAGGGGTACTTTTAGGATTTATGCAAATAACTTCTCCTCCTCTTCCTCTTCCTCCTCCTTCATATAAGGGACCGGAGCATTCTAGAGTTAGATGTCTCTAGGGAATCTTGGACCCAGTCCCCATGGGTTCCTAAGGATGGTTGTATTCAGCACACTCCTTTAAGACCAGTTTTTTTACTTGTTGTTAAGATTTTTGAGAGTCACTAATGTTGGTATGACTTTTTTTTTTTTTTTTTTTTTTAAAGTCCAGTAGTTAGTAAATTAGAATTGGGCCTGGAGAACTGGCTCCGCAGTTAAGAGTACTTGCTACTCTAGGAGCCAAGTGCGGTTCTTAGCGCCCACATGATGGTTGGAACACAGCCAGGACACAGCCATCTGTAACTCTAGTTCAAAAGGACTGGATGTCCTTCTGCTCTCCAGAGGCACCAAGCGTGGACATGGTATGCAGACAGGTAAAAACCTCATATACATACATATATATATAATTTTAAAATGTAGAGGAAACCTTTCTTCTATGTAGAATGAAGCAGGACAAGGCAGTGGTTGTGGGTTAGGGACATCCCTAAAACTTCTTCTAGAAGAATTTGCCCTGTGAACAGCTTTGCTGACCACTTGGCATGCCACCATGGGCTTACCTTATAGAGAACATACCCGCATCCCATCACATCCCAGCCACAGTTGATCCTATATAAAGGCACTCTCAAGTAGTGTTGGGAAGAACACCAACTTAACTCTGGTAGGTTGCTGGAGTTGTTCCCTTCCTGCCTTGTGTTTTGCCTACATGTATATCTGTGTACCATGTGCATGTCTGGTGCCCACAGAGGCCAAAAAGGGCATTAGATTCCATGGATGTAGCATACAAAGAATAAACCAACCAGGGTGCTGGAGATGAAACTCAGGTCCTGGAAAAGTAACACCTGATCCATTACTCCAGCTCCTGGACTCATCCTTTCTGAAGAATTCTTCTTAGAATTTTTTAATTCTAAGAAAAGACTTCATGTAGTTCCATCCATGTGAGTCTTGAGTTAGTGATGTAGCCAAGGATGACCTTAAACTCTTGATTCTCTTGGCTGTGCCTCTCAAGTACCAGAGCTATAGGCATGTACAGCTGGCTCTTGTATTATATTGTTGTGTCTTTGAGAATGGATTCCTCTGTAGATTTTGAGTATGAAAGATTAAGGATATAAAGTATGAGTGTGTGCAGTGTGGTGTACCATGCTGGGTGATAGCTAACCAGCGAGCGTCCAGGAGTATTCTGTACTGGACCTCAAGCATTGTCCTGGTTTGGGGAGCATGCAAGGGACCGTGGAAGGAGGAGGAATGTTCAGGAAGGAGGCGGAGGCGATATTAAGGCGGTTGGGAATGTGAGGATACAAAAATGTAAGATTTTGATAAGAGTTAAACTCCATCTAAGCTTGTCTCGTGCTGGGTCCTTGCCCTGGGGAGGAAAGGAAGACGCACCAAGCCAGGCCATCAGATAATCGTGTTGGGTCTTTCCCTCACTCTGCCCTGTGAGGCCCTGTTTTGTAGTATTGAGAATAATCACTTCCTGTAAGGCAATCCATCAGATAGGAGCTCTTTATAAACCCAGACCAGGTAATGATAAAACTTTGTAACATTTTACTTGTTATAGTTGGTCCAGGTAGAGAGATACTAAAAGTGTGAAAGGCTCTAAGAGATTAGCATTGACTTAATCTGCTCTTCTTTCTCTTTTCAGAGCATACTGCCCTGCTGGAGTTCATACACATTCCTGAGCAACATTGATTTTTGCCATGGAATCTGTGAGTATTGCTTTTTGCATTTGCTCTTGGACCTGATGGAGTTGTGCTCAGGGCAGTATCTGCTGTCCTGGATTTTATTCAGAGAGGATGGTGTGGAGTGACTACCATGAAATCTCCTGGGATCCATCCATAAGTAGCATCTCTTGTGTCCTTGTGAGAGAGAGTTTGTTGTTGTTGTTGGTTGATGGTCTTGTCTACAAGATACACTTGTTTCTTCCACCATCTCTAAATAGTGTAGAGATCCAGCAGTTGCGGTTTGTTTAGTATTATGTGCATGTCGTATCAACTGTTATCATGAAGAATAGAGTCGGAAATGGGCAGAACAGAGCTGGGGCTTGTGACCTGGTAGTCTGTGCTGCTGGCTTGGGTGCTGCTGTAGGGGAGAGTTGTAGCTTTCATCATTTTCCTGACTTGAGGCCACAGTGTGTGGTCAGTTGGGAGGAATGGGATCTTTGGCCGATATGTTCCAAACCTCCTGAGAGTGACTGGCATGTGTTCTGAGAACAGAGACATCTGTCTCCGTAAAGGCCCATCTGCCCTTGGCTCTCCACTGTAGCTGCCATACTGTCTCTAAAAGGAAGATCTGATAACTGGCAAGAAAAAGTCTTGGCATGTTGTAAGATTTTCATGTCTTACCCAGCTCTTAATGTTTTCAAGTACGTAGTCCGAAAATGTTATCTAAGTTATCCAACAGACCTCCCTCACACCCCTTCAGTGAATTTCCTTACTCTTTTTATCTTGCTCACTATAGACATTGTCCCTTTGAAATGGATCTGACTGGTCTTTTCTTGACTTTCTTGAAGGAAAGAAAACTATAGGGGCCGGAGAGGTGGCTCCTGGCTAAAACCACTTGCCTCTCTAGAGGACCTGTGTTCAGTTTTTAGAACTCACATGATGACATACAGCCATCTATAATTCCAGCTCCAAGGGACCCAGTATGCTGTTTTGGATTCTTTGCATATCAGGTTCTTGAATCCATGTATAGACACCTTTTCAACAAAGAGAAAGAAGGCAGAGGGAGGGACTTGGTGAGAGGGGGCTATCAGAGTGGGAAAGCTATACGGAAGTAAAGCGAATAAATAACTTAATAGAAGAAAAAGAAGAAAAATAGTTAGGTGTTGTGGCACATCCTTTAATCCTAGCACTGGGGATGCAAGGGCATGCAGATATCTGAGTTGGATGTTAGCTTGATATACACAGCGAGTTCCAGCATGGCCAGAGTGAGACCCTGTCTGGAAAAAACAGAGTGAGAGAAGGGATTAGTAAGAAGTTAAAAAGAAAGGAAACTGGCTATAGCCCTTAAGCTATTACAAAGTGTTACTAATATGTAGAGTCTATCCTGCATTGGGAGTGGTCCTGTGTCCCTCCCCCCATCCCAATAGAAGAAAGTTTTTTTTTTGTTGTTGTTTTTTGTTTTTTTGAGACAGGGTTTCTCTGTGTAGTCCTGGCTGTCCTGGAACTCACTCTGTAGACCAGGCTGGCCTTGAACTCAGAAATCCGCCTGCCTCTGCCTCTCACGTGCTGGGATTAAAGGCGCGCATCACCACCGCCCGGCAGAAGAAATTTTTTTTTAGGTTTGAAGGTAGATCCAGCTTGTCCCTTCAGTAGGCCACTGTTCAAAATGAAGAAGAGGGAAAAGAGAGTGGTAACATGGAAAACCAGCCACACACCAGAATTGGAGCTATATTCATGAATCTTAATGAGTAACAAGGAAAAGCAAAATGTTGTTTATCTTTTTGGGAAAAATTGATTGTTAGTATTTCATGATTCTAGAGATGTATTTCTCTAATTAGATTAAAGTCATATTAGGATCATATGCTGAGAGGCTGTAGGATTAGCCTACTTGGTCTGGAAATGTTTACACATGTTTGTCACTCAGAATTAAAGGTCAGGAAAGACATTTGCCAGTGAAGTAAATTCACCATCTTGTTTTTACAATTAAGAAACAAGATGGCACGCGCAGACTTAGGACAATAATGTGTTCTGGCGGGATTGTTACTAGGAATCAGTGGGGATTATCTGTTATGTGTCTCATCAAGGAGTTCTGAGGGGAAGCCCTGTTGTCGTATTAGACCGGGGGTGGGGGGTGGGGGGTGGGGGGTGAGGGTCTCCTTGAGTGCACTGATCTTCAGGACTTTGCATGCCGGTGGCATGATTTTGGTATGTAATCACTGTGTGCTTTGGGGCGAGTTGTGATGGTCAGCAAGTGCGCGATGCTTTGTGTTGCTGTTGCTGATGCTGGTGCTAAGGACATCTTGTGTAAGCAAATGAAAGCCCCTCTGGAGCTCTGCGTCTGTCTGGGAGAAAAACTCAGGCTCGTTCAGAAGCAACCAGTAAGGGATAAAGTGTCTGTGCTCCATCTTCTTGCTTATCAGATAGCATTGTTACATCTGAGCTCAGGACTGCGTTTTTAGACTGTACATTTCACCTTATTTGCTAGGGTGGGGTACAGAAAGGGAAGAACCCATAGAGCACTTCTTTTTGGAAATTGTGTTTGTGAATATGTGTGTTGATAGAGATTGGACCTAGGGCCTTACTAATGTTAGGTGAGCACTCTACTACTAAGCTACATACCAAGACCCTTGTAGTGTAAAGTGGCATGTGGTTCTGCTGTTAAAGACAGGTTCTGTCATATTTCTGTCTAGATGTCAGCGGTGTAATTGTGGTAATTTCGTATTTGTAGCACTTTGAAAACATAAGTGACACTTCGGTGCATGATATTTAATCTTCTAGCCCAGATATAGGTAAACTGATGGTCATACCTGCCTGAATAAGGTTGGTTCTTTAGACTGAGCCTCTGTGCTTTAATGACTGGGTACATGAAAGCAGTAAGCTGCAGTACAGACAGTAGGTGATGTTCAGAATTTGTTTCTGGCACTTAGGACCCCCAATTGTGAAGTGTTGGCATCAGGGGCCAGCAGAGGAAAGAGATACTTGAAAGATCCTACTGCCTGCTGGCAACTTTCTTCGTTACAGCCTCTGTTCTATAGGTTTGGTCCTAGATTCTATTGTAATGCCTCATTTCTGAGGGATATTAGAACATCTAACACTGTGCCTGTTAATATTTTACAAGTTCAAGAATGGGAAACCTAATGGATATCTAGATGTTATTGTTGTTATTTAGTATATGTGTGTTTTGCCTGCATATATATGTCTATGTACCATGTGTGCCTGATGCCCATAGAAGCTAGAAGACAAAATTGGATCTCCTGAAACTGGAGTTATAGATTGTTGTGAGCCACCATATGGGTGCTGGGAATCGAGCCCACCCAAGTCCTCTGGAAAAATAGCATATGCTCTTAAATGGTGAGTCATCTCTCCAGCCCCTATATTTTAGATTATTTTTTTCTTTTTTGGGGGGAAGTATGTTTATGTCAAGACAGGGTTTTTCTGTTTAGCCCTGGTTGTTCTGGAACTTACTTTGTAGACCAGACTGGCCTTGAACTTATGGAGATTTGCTTTCCTCAGCCTCCCGATAGTTTTCTGGATTTTAAATGTTTTAACTAAAGGCATTACTTTTTGTATTAGAGTTGTCTAGAGGAACAACTCTTATAGACTCTATTGTCTGTCTGTCTGTCTGTCTATGATTTATTAAAATATGTTACATTAATGGCTGTCTATCAACAGAAAGCCCAAGAATCCAATAGTTGTTCATTCCAGGAGGCTAGATGTCTTGGCAGATCTTTAGTATATGCTAAAATTTGAAGAAGTAGTCTGTAAAGCCAGTGAGGAGATGAACTTAACAGCAAGAGTAAGGATAAGGGGCAAAGAGAACAAGCCCCTATATAGGCCTCCACCAGAGGCTATGGCCAGTATTAAAGGTCTATCTTCCACCTTAGAAATGCGTCTTTCCACTTCAAATGATTTAACTAAAAATGTTCTTCACTGGTATACCTAGATGTTTGGGTTTTAGTTAATTCCAGGTATGGTAAAAGTTGACATCCAAGAATAACCATCACAAGTCCACCCTTTGTCATCTTGACACACAATCACAGTTTCTTATGTCATGCTTAATTTCCAAATGAGAATAGTGACCAGGTCATCATTGTGCCTAATATGATATAACTATTGCTTGTACTACTGCAAGCACTATAAATTTTAGACTAGGTGACAATGTCCCTTGAGGAATCAATACTCAGTACATTAACTACTGATTAATTAATGTTACATTTCATAATAAAGGATTTGAGGAAAGAAAAAAACAAATATTTGTACAAACTTTCTTTTCTTTTTTTCTTTCTTTTTTTCTTTTGTTCGTTTGTTTGTTTGTTTTGTTTTGTTTTGTTTTTTGGATTTAGTTTGTTTGTTTATTTATTTATTTATTTATTTATTTATTTCCCGAGACAGGGTTTCTCTGTGTAGCCCTGGCTATCCTGGAATTCACTCTGTAGACCAGGCTGGCCTCGAACTCAGAAATCCGCCTGCCTCTGCCTTTGCCTCCCAGAGTGCTGGGATTACAGGCGTGCGCCGCCACCACCCAGTTCACTCATGCCAATTTTAAGCCTCGTTTCTGCAACTAGTATAGATTCTTATAACTACTGTCCTCTACTATCTGTTCTGTATTTCCTCTCTCCTCAGCAAGCACCTCAAGCAGGTCTTGGCTCTTTTTGGAGGAGTGACCCTTACCTTCATTCCCAGAGGGTCTGTCTTCTTTGTCATCCTACCTGGATTAGATTGTTGTAGTTTCCCACTGACTTTAATCACAGGACATGGTAATACCAAAAAGACAGCCTGCACCCCACACATATCTTTCTTACCTCCATTGGTGGAGAAGCAGTCCATTTTCCCATTGGTAATCTGGGCCACTCACCCCTTCTAACACTGTCACTCCTTTTTCATCCTGTTGGCTTATGGGCATCAGAAGCTCAGTTGCCAGGGGAAGTCTGAGCTTCCAGTTCAGTGGAAAGTTTGGTGTGGCTCCTGGCAGGAGCTTTCCCTCCAGGAACCAAAACTTCTAGGCCAGTAGAACAGGAAGCAAAAAAATTGTCCTAGTGGCTCATTGGGGTGATATTAAGTAGAAGTATTCCCTTTTCTATCCCTTGATTTCATGGACACATGAATCCTGCCCACAGCAGAAAATGTAGCATATATTAGTTGCTGATTCAAAGCATATATCTCTGTTCGAAGAATCATATCCCAGCCCTTTATGTTGTTGCCACTAATTGGCATTGTAACTGTGTCTTCAAAACCCAGTTCTATCTTTCTATTGGTCCAGCTGTTTGAGGATGGTGGGGAACATGGTAAGACCAGCGAATTCCATGGTCACGGGCCCACTTTAACACTTGTCTGCTTATTAAGTGAGGTCCTTGGTCAGAAGCAGTGCTGTCTGGAATGCCGCCATAGTTCTCTATGTCCACAGACAGTAGTTTTGGCGTAAGTAAGATGAGCACGAGCGGCAGGTCCATAACCAGAATAAGTATCTACTGCAGTAAGGACAGAGTGTTGTCCTTTCCATGGAGGAAATGGTTCGTAGAATCAACCTGCCATCACATCGCTGCCTGGTCACTGCAAGGAATGGTGCCATATTTTGGGGCTCAGTGTTGGTTTCTGCTGTTGGCAGATCTGGCATTCACCAGTGGCTGAAGCCAGGTCAGCCTCAGTGAGTGGAAGCCCGTGTTGTTAAGCCCAAGCATAACCCCCATCTCTGCCACCATGGCCGTGTCTTCATGTGTGAACACTGGGACATGACAGGACGGCTGGGAAGGAGCCTGGCAGTCCACAGAATGGGGCATTCTACCTACTTGATTATGGAATTTATCCTCCACTGAAGCAAGCTTCTGATGAGCACAGGACATAAACACCTTCACATTCGTTGTCCATTTGGAGAGGTCTGTCCACGGACTTCTTGCCCAGACGTTTTTCTCACCAATTTTCCCATCATGCTCTTTCCAGGTCTTTTGCCATCCAGCCGATACATTGGCTATGGCTCAGGAATCAATCGATAGTCACACAGCTGCCCATTTTTTCTTTCCAAAAAAAGTATGTATGACTATGTGCACTGCTTGAAGTTCAGGTGACAATTCCTTTGCTGCTGCGTCTTTTAGGGCTGTCTCAGAAAGGGGTTGTAATGCTCTATCTGTCCATTTCTGGGTGGTGGTGCCTGAGTAATGTTCAGAACCATCAGTAAACGGGGCCATAGTTCTTATCATCCTCAGTCTACTGATCATAGGGCACACCCCAGGAAGCTATAGGTGCATGCTTGGGAGCAGGCAACACTGTACACGGAGTACAATAGGCATTGGGGCAACTTCTTTACCTAACTTTGTTTTACAAAACTTCAGATCCTGCTTGGGCCAGATGACATATATGCTGCTTCCATTTGATAATGGATTGCTGCTGTGCATGTTCTACTTTATGACTCAGTGGCTCTTACAACACCCTGCTCATGATGGCCAGCTCATGTCTCAAGGTGACTAGGTTGTTCTTGTTAAACATTACATTTCCAGTATGACCCAGTAGCAGACCAAGAGCTGTCTTTTCAAATGGGGAAAAGATGCCTGCAGATGATGGTAGAGCCCTGCTACAACATCCCAAAGGTCAATTCTATGATTCACTTATAGGGGATTGCCAGAGACACCAGACGACAGCCTTACCTGCCATTGACACTTAGTGCCATCAAGTCTGCTGGATCATTTGATCTAAATGGTAGAGGAGGAGCCTGGACAGCAGCCTGGACAAGTCGAAGAGCCTTTTGTCTCATGCCCCACCCAGAGGGTGCAGAGTATAGGCCAGGATAACACACCCCAGTAAGGGACATGTTGTTTCCAGAATCCACATAGGCCCACTAAAGTTCTTTCTTGGTGGTGAGAAGGGCTGGGTGAAGACCTCTCTCTGTGTGTCTCCTACCACTGGACTCCCGTGAGTTTCAGTGAGGGAGAAGGCCGTTGAGTTTTTTGGATTTATTTTTCATCCTCTGATGTGCACATGTGTGCACAAGTCGAAAGTGTCTGACACCTCTTGTTCGCTCAGTCCAATCAGAATAACACCACAAATCTAGTAGACCAGTGTGATGTTGTGGAAGAGACAGGTGACCAAGACCCCTTCCAACTAAGTTAGGACACAGGGTATACAGCTGTCCTTACAACTGAAAGTAAATTGCTTCTGATGGTCTTTATGGACAGCTGCATATCATGTATCAGATGTGTTAATCTGCTCGTTAGGATACCACTTCACACTCCACTACATCTGTAGAGCAGCTACAATTGGACTCACTACTCGATTGAGATTTTGATCGTCAATTGTTACTCTCCATGATCCATCTGTCGTCTTCTCTGGCTGGAGAAGAGAGTTAAAGGGTGATGGGGTGGGATTGTGCCCTTTACCCCCTTATCATCACTATTACTATTATTATTATCTTCTTGTTTTAACATCTTTCAAGCCCTTAATGGTGACACTAATTTTTGCAGTCCCCCCAGAGATGCAATAGTGTTTTTTCCCCAGCAGAACAAACTCTAGAGGCCTTTCCAACCATAAAAGCCTTCAATTCCACAGGTCAGGGAACCAGTGTGAGAACTCTGGCAATTTCTAAGTATATCTAACCCAGTCATACGTTCTGAGACCAAGATGAATACTGGATCTACCATGAGTCAGTTTTCAGCCAGAACTCCCATTAATCACCGGACTTCCATAAAGCCCTACTTTATTTAACTTGAGGCCCACAATGTTTTTTATGGTTTCCTTTAGTCAGAGACAGTTCAGAATCTATGCCCTGTAAAACCCTGATTGTTGTGTCTCGTCACACGCCGCCGCCCCCCACCCAACACTGTACAGTTATTTTGTAAAAGGCCATAGGTCTCTCTGGGGAAGGACTGGAGAAACAGTAAAAGGACTGGCTAACAGTAAAATTCTTAAAAAGTTTTGTCCTTCCACAGGGGAACCTGGCTGCGGCTTTAGATAGGGGGTTCAGGATCTGCACATTGTCTCAGGTCTGGAAATGGCTTCACTGACTGACTTCCTATTGCCACGATTCAGTGTAGTACCTTTCTTTAATTTTTTGAGACTCCCATTTTCCTCTTTTTTTTTTTTTAAAGATTTATTTATTATTCTATATAAGTACACTGTTGCTGTCTTCAGACATACCCCGAGGGCATCAGATCTCATTAGGGATGGTTGTGAGCCATCATGTGGTTGCTGGGAATTGAACTCAGGACCTTTGGAAGAGCAGTTAGTGCTCTTAACCACTGAGCCATCTCTCCAGCCCCCCCCCCCCCATTTTCCTCTTATACAGGTCAAACCAAAATGCAGTCTGCTTCTTACCTGTTTCATGTCTGGAAACACAGATCCATTAGCTAGTACCAAAAGATCCACATGTGCGCCGGGCAGTGGTGGTGCACACCTTTAATCCCAGCATTTGGAAGGCAGAGGCAGGCGCGGATTTCTGAGTTCGAGGCCAGCCTGGCCTCCAGCGTGAGTTCCAGGACAGCCAGGGCTATACAGAGAAACCCTGTCTCAGAAGGGGAAAAAAAAAAAAAAAAAAGATCCACATGTGCCCCGCCACCACAAACCCCACTTCCTGTGTGCCCATTACAGACATTGCTTTGTCTATGTGTCCATTATGGTATCTATGATAACCTTGCCTTTGGCGACTTAGTGCTGCCACCTGGCCTCTGGTCCTTCCGGGGCCCAATTAAACCCATTACATTTAATTCATCTAACTGAGCAGCAGCATCTCCAACCCCAAATTCTGGCATAATGAAAAGGGAGACAGCAAATCTTTCAAGTGGTGTCCCTCTTACTATTTTGTATCTTATAGGGTTTGTGACCGGCATGCCATCTTTCCCATTATGAAGGATTAGATCCTGCACAGCATACCCACTCTAGCATTGCAATTTCCCTGAGCCTTAAAATCCCTTCATCAGCACTAAGCCAAGGGATATCATGCATCTCCAACTCCTATTCAGCAGACCATCTTTTAACAAATGCTTCAGCCAACCATTCAAGCAAACTTTTGATACTTTGTTTTTTATAACTTTATGAGCCTCCATATTAAACCCAGAATCTCCACATAGGGAACCTGTAGCAATAAATAATTCTCCAATCAAAAGCAGGGATTATTACATCCCTTGAGAATCTTTAGGGTCCTCTCACGTATCCACATTCCAAGTTACAGGATCTCAGTCTTTGGCAGTTAATACCCTACTGTTAACCGTCAGCACTGTTCATGGCCAGGACTTGAAGTTTTCTCAATAATTTAGCCAGCCTTAAATCATCTCTCCCCTGTGCGCGCAACTCTCCCCCCCCCCCAAAACACACCCCCCCACACACACACACATTCTTACACACACGCACACAGGATTTTTCTGTATAGTCCTGGCTATCCTGGAACTTACTCTGTAGACTGACAGTCTGGCCTCAAGCTCACAGATCCACCTGCCTTTGTTTCCCCACGTGCTGGGATTAAAGGTGTGTGCCGCCATGACCTGGCAGTTCAGATAATCTTACAATGAGAGCTTATATTTGGTTTTCTTTGCTTGATCTTTCAACTTGACCTCTGTGGCTGCTAAAGAGAAGATTCTCTTATGACACAGTCAAGAGTCTAAAGTTTAGACTGTTCATGAGCACCTCTAGACCAGCCATCCTTATCACTGATTTCATAGTGGTCTTTGCCATAGTCTGAGATGCTAAAAATGTTATTATGGGACACACACTTTCCTCTGTCCGTTTATCCAGATGCAGGGAGCAAACCACCCATCATAATCGTTTTCCTTATTTTTCCACAAATTGTTAAAAGTGTTACATATAGATTTACTAAATCCAATCCTTCCTAGCGTTTGCATTAGGATCATCTGCCTATCTGTTTATATTTCATGAGTTATGAGTATGTGTCCTGTGTGTGTGTTTCCACCATGTGCATACCTGATGTTTGCTCAGGTCAGAAGAGGTTGCTTGACCCCTGGAATTGGGGGTGTTGACTTGTGTGTCACCATGTAGGTACTGGGAACCTAACCTGGATTCTCTGCAAGGACAGCAAGGTCTTTTAATTTTTGAACAGATCTCCAGTTGCATCCCCAACAAACATTGCTTTGTAGCACTGTGAGGATCTTCCCTGACTGGGGATGGTTGCTGATGTCCAAGGCATCTCTCTTTTGAATGCTGAGCTCGTGATGGCAGCATGATGGCTCAGCGCTGTCTGACTCATCATCACCCAGGTTTGCTCTGAGAGTCTTTCCTGTGTGGAGTTCAGTCACAGGGCAGTTAGTTTTTTGGATTTGCCGCACTTTGGCTGTGCTTGCTATATGTAGCTTTTTTGTTGTTGTTGTTTTTCGAGACAGGGTTTCTCTGTGTAGCGCTGGCTGTCCTGGAACTCACTCTGTAGACCAGGCTGGCCTCAAACTCAGAAATCCGCCTACCTCTGCCTCCCAAGTGCTGGGATTATAGGCGTGCGCCACCACTGCCCGGCTGCTATATGTAGCTTTATATAGCTGTGTGTCTTGTGGCCCTTTGTGGCATGATGTTCTGAAACCCTTTCTTGGGGAGGTTGTAGTATTTTTAAAAGTGGTTTTTAAGACCTTCCCAGTTTGGGAGAATATTATCTTCTTTACTTGCTGTAATTGCTAACTTTGTCCTTTTCCTGTTGATTTCTTACCTATGAAAAAGGTTTATTGACTTCTTCATTTGTCTGTCCCAACTATATTGAACCTTGCTGTTCTTAAGCCATGAACTCTTCCAAAATAATGTTCGTTCACTTCATTCCTTTGCCACCTGTCACTTCTCTGGAGAGATCCCTAACACTTTCTTTACATTACTCCTTGCCAGCCCTTTATTCTTTCAAGCTAATAGTGTCTCATACCTTCACAGACTACTATGTCTCTTTGTTCTGAATAGTTGTAATTATAATCAAATAAGCACCAACATTTTGGCTGTTATTGGGAAGTTGAGGGTGTGGTGTGTGGCAAAAAGAATTGTGGTTGTCTAGAACTAGTATTAGCACCAAGAATGATTAATTTTAACTTTTTACCCTTCAGAATCAGTTAAAACACTTCCCCAGACCTAAGTATCTTCCTGTGACTTATTTAGGTTAAAAATTAATGTTAACAGTCAGCCATGATGGTGCATGCTTGTAATCCCAGCTCTTGAGATGCAGAGAAAAGGCGAACCGTAGTACAGCACACACAGAAGAGCAATACAGTTTATGGTTAGATATAAAGTAATGCCTCCAAGATAACCTCAGTCTACTACAAAGAGCTGGTTTCAGTAAAACATAGGTGTCCAAACATTACTTTGTTAGGTTGGAAGGGCAGATCTTTTGTTCTATGAACTGAAATGACCTTTCTTCTGAGGTATTATACCCACTCACTGCCTTAGACAATTGGATGCTGAGTTATTACTAAAACTGTTCATTGAGCCTGAACAAAACGTTCTTTTAATTTGCAAACATTGGCTAATCAACCTTATAGTCTAGGGGCTCAAGATTTTCACCCCCTGTAGATAGGCTAGAGGCCAGATCTAGGGTAACATACTCTAGTGCTCTAGGTCTCTGGAGCTGCTGAAGGTTGGTGGCAGTCTTTGGAGGTCGTTTGACTTATAGACAACCTCCTGCATCCCCTTCCTGTCTCTGCATCTGTCTGTCTGTCTTCTCCTGTCTGTATCCTAAGTTTCTGTTTTTAAGGAAAACAGCCATACTAGGTTTAGAGTTCATGCTGATGATCTCACCTCTGCTTGAATTTACCTGCAGAGATCCGTTCCCAGGTGTCGCATGCTAGAGTTCCATGCTTAGTCTTGGTTACATAGTTGTACTTGTCACACCAGCAAATAAAATGTAAGTATAAAAAAGAAAGTATGTGTCTTACCTATCCATTGCTATGACAAAACACCATGACCAAAAACATCTTATAAAAGGAAATATTTAATTTGGGGGCTCACAGTGCTAGAGGTTAGTTTAGTCCATGTTGGGGTCTGGCAGCAAGCAGGCATGCTGTTGTAACAGTAAGCAAGCAACTGCAGACAGCCGGTCAGTGGGGTGGGGAGTGGATGGCAGGGAGGGAGGGCCAGTGCACTCCTGCTAACTGGGAGTAGCCTGGCTATTCGAAACCTCAAAGACAACTCCCAGGGACACACCCTAATCTTCTCCAACCCTGTCTCAAACAAAACAAAGCTCGGGTAAGACCGAAGGCTCAGTGGGTAAAGGGGCCTGTTGTCAAGTCTGACTGCAGAGCTCTATCCCCAGGGCCACAAGGAGGAAGGTGAGAAGTGCCTTCTTCACATTGTCCTCTTACCATTACATCGATGCCTTCACTGTGCGCACACACACTGTGCCTGTGCCCACATGTTATAATGTTGATTGGGTGGGTGGGGGCTACATCTCCCATGTAGCTCATGCTAACCCTGAACTTTTACCTTAGCCACATGGGTGCTCGGATTACAGGTGTGCTACAGCACTCAGCAACTCGAAGGTCGTAATCATTGTCTGTGGAAATTTATAAAATAACTGATTAGACTTTGTAGTTACATCATTTTCTGTGAAAAGGAATGTGTTCACTTGTCATGGGGCATCAGTTTAGAATAGGGAGAGACTGTTGGAGTCAGCGCTGGGCTTGAGTAGATTTATTTGTGAACCTTAAGGCTTAGGGTTCCAATCATAAAATACTAGTATGGTGTGATTGCAGGTGTGTCCCAAGATGGAGTATGCGTCACGATGAGACTTGATGTGGGGTGATGCGGTGGCGCACGCCTTTAATCCCAGCACTCTTGGAGGCAGAGGCAGGCGGATCTCTGAGTTCGAGGCCAGCCTGGTCTACAGAGTGAGTTCCAGGACAGCCAGGGCTATACAGAGAAGCCCTGTCTCCACAAAACCTAAATAAATAAATAAATAAATAAATAAATATAAAAAAATAAATAAAATAATCGCGTTTTAGATTACCAGATGCTATTTTGTTATGTAAACAGAACTCTGGGACAACGCGGACTGCTTTTTTGTAGTTTGTTTTTATTGCCTCTAGGAGCTGACCCAATATTGTAATTCTTGTGGATCTAAACTCTGCCCTGGAAAACACTTTGTATTCTTATTTAAAATAACTAGTTTCCCAATAAAAAGTTAGTGATAAGAGTTCTATTATGTTAAAATTTTACAGATTATGCCTTATATTAACTTGTGAGTCAGTTTTGTATGAAGTATACCAGGAAAATACAATGGAAGTGTATTTCAGTAATTTGAATATAATTTTGGAGGTTTTCCGACAAACCCTGGTCTCCTGCTTGCATTTCCGGATTTCTCCTCTGGGTCTTCCATGATGAATGTGGGTCTTTCATCCTGTGTACTGCAGCATCACATAATGGTCTTTGGAAATACGGTCAGCAGAGTCCGTCACATAGCCAAATGCTGCTGTACTTTTTTTGTGGAATGGAGCTATTCCAGAAAATGGCCAGGTACTGCCTGCTCACTGTGGTGGTACCCTAAACTCAACCTCTCCCAAAGCGTTCATTTAGCATCGTAGACTGACTGAGGGTTTCTGGAAGTAGTCATCTGTTTGCTTTCCAGGAAGCCTCTGGCAGTCCCTATACCTCAGCAGGTGAAACTTCTAGCCAGTTACTCTGTGATGGAAGGAGGAGGGTGTTTCCGGAAGAGAAAGAGGTTTGCGTGGATGGTGGGTGCATGCCGGGCAGTGTAGGTACCCTGCAAGACACCATGGAGGACAGAGTTTGTGCATGCAGGAAAGCTATTGGCTTATGACGGTGGCTTTTCACCTTCTTCCCCTTTCCTCTCTGTTCCCTTTCTCATCCTCTTCTCTTCCCTCCCCTTTCTTTCCAGTGGGTCTCTTTATGTAGTTTGGACGGATTGGATTATCTGTTTAGGTGCTACTTCAGTGTTGCTAATAAAAATTCTCACACTGTAGACATCCTGGAGAGGTTGAGAGGCTCCCCAAGGGTCCTTGGACCACACTTTAAAGGCTGCTCTGTTGAGCCTCTCACTCTGTATGCTTGTTGACTTTTTTTTTTCTTTTTAATTCCACACCTGTGCAGTCCAAATGGCTAAGCAGGTAAAGAAGGCCCTTGATGCCAAGCCTGAAGAGTGGAGGTCAGGCCCCACAGCTCCATGGTGGGAGGAGTGTGCTGAACCTACAAATGGTCCCAGCTTCCACACTCTTAATACAACAAAGAGTTTACACTGTGTGTAAGACAATCTGTGTGTGTTAACCTCTCTAAGTGTGTGCAGTTTCAGCAGGTTCTCCCTGCTGTGAGGCCCCAGGTAGAGTTGTCTTCTAAAGTCTCATGGAAGTGTGAAAATGATTCTCATTGTGGAAGTGGGCCTGTTTTCAGACTGACTGCACATGCTCAGTTGTGTGTTGGCGGTAGAGCTGTTTCTCTTAGTTTCATCTTAGTTTTGTTGTATACTAGGAATAGACCATGTCTCTACAATATGGGATGGATTTCTTATGTAATATCTACCATTAGCTCCTCCTCCTCCTCCTCCTCCTCCTCCTCCTCCTCCTCTCTCTCTTTTTTTTTTTTTTTTTGGTGGTGGGGGTTTGAGAGAAGGTTTCTCTGTGTAGCCCTGGCTGTCCTGGAACTCACTCTGTAGACCAGGCTGGCCTCGAACTTAGAAATCTGCCTGCCTCTGCCTCCCAAGTGCTGTGATTAAAGGCGTGCGCCACCACTGCCTGGTTGGAGATATGTTTTGTTTGGGTGATTTTTTTTTTAAAAATAGGTCTTGGAGAAATTGTTATCTCTGACCTATATGGGGACCTCAAGGTTTTCAATTTTCAAACAGTTCTGAAAACTGTTGGCTTTAAAATATATGTGAGTGGGTTAGAGAAATGGCTCAGAGGTTAAGAGTCTTTGTAGCTCTTAGAGAGGAACCAACACCCACATGGTACCATAACTGCACACAGTGTTAGGAGTACCCAGTACCTGCTTCTGACCATCGTAGGCACCAAGTCTACCTGTGGTGCATACACGTGTATGCAGGCGAAATGTTCATAGACATAGAGAAAATAAATACACCTTATAAATGGCTCAGGAGACTTGTGCGTTTGCCTTGCTTGCCTGTGTACTGTGCAAAAAGCGTGTACAGTGTTATTTAAGCTTACTGTGGTCGGAGAGCTTTGTTGTCAACTGACTGCCCTGTGTATATGTTTTTAAGATACAGTGTCATGCTCATCTCTGAGGTTCATTTCAGTCTATTTTTTTCTTCATATTCCTTGTTGCTAGTTATGTTTTGAATACGGGAGTGGAATTATTAAGGTGTATTTTATTTACAGACCTGATAATTTGTAAAAAATATACTTTCTATTTCTGAAAAACATGGATTTGGGGAAAATGTACACAAAAATCAGAAGTCTCCCATATATTATATTATATTATATTGTATTGTATTGTATTGTATTGTGTGTATATATATATATATATATATATATATATATATTTATTTTTTTTGTCTTGAGCACCAGGGCCTCTCACAGTCTCTGGGAAGCAGAGGTGCTTATTCTGTCCTGTGGCTGCAGCTGTCGCTATGTTCTTAGCCTCAGGAATACACACACACACACACACACACACACACACACACAAAACAACTCTCTCTAGCCCTCCCTTACTGCTGCGTCTTATATGCTGTCTTGTCTGAACTAAGGGGCCAGGACTACACTTACATCAGCTGTCTACGCTTTAGACTTTCTCAGGCATTACCTGACGTCTCCTTTCTATCATAGGCCGGCATCTTGTCTTCCTCCTCACATCAGCATCTCTGCACTGCCCTGCAGTCCCCTTCCTACTATGGAACTGCTGATCTCTGAAGTGCACTGTTTGTGTCTTAGTAGGGCATGGAGGTGGGTGTATTGTTCTGAATTCAGCTCTATTTTGATACCTAGGTGACTATTTGACTCATACGTTGATCTTACTGGCTCAGAATAATCTCACAGCGAGTGGCTACTTGTCTAGAAGAGGGAAATATGTTCCCTGACAAGTCTATCTTTTCAAGGGATGTTTGGACCTCTATTCCCCATAACAGAAACAGTCTTGGGCTCTGTAGTCCTGTTGTGGGTGACCCCTGGGGCCTCACAAACGAGCTAGGTTTTGTTCAGTTCAGAATGAGGTTTGTGGGAGCACCTGCTGGAATAGCTTTGTTTCCAGTGTGTTCTCTCTCTCTCTCTCTCTCTCTCTCTCTCTCTCTCTCTCTCTCTCTCTCCCTCTCTCTCTCTCTCTCTCCCTCCCTCCCTCCCTCCCTCCCTCCCTCCCTCCCTCCTTCCCTCCCTCCCTGCCTCCCTCCTCCTCCATTGCTTCCTTGTCTATAAATCTGTAATTGGAGGTAGATCTTGTCATTCGTAGTCCTCTGCCCTACCCCTCTTGTTTTTATGCACTGCTGGTGATAGAACTGAGGGCCTTGCTCATGTAGGCAAGTGTCACGTCACTGGATGTCTCAGCTAGTCTTTAAGATATACACCGAAGTAGGCTCTACTGCCAGGGAAGGAATGGAGTTAGCAGTATGCAGCAGGCGGGCGGAGAGCAGACACTGCTCCGGTGTCCTTCCGTAGGCACCCTCGGAAGGCAGAGCCCAGGTTTGAAGTGGAGTTCACAGCTCAGAAGTCTGCATTAAAGGCATTTTCCTATCTCAGAGATCTAGATTAGAAGTAGATCTTTTCACTTCAAATTGAGCAAAACTCCCTCAGGCGTGCCTTTCCACATTGGGTCTTCGTTAATTCCAGGAGTATCCAAGTAACAAACCAGAGTAGCCATTATGGTTGGTGCTGGGGTTAGAGTGCGGTCCCTCATAATTAATGTCTTCACTTTCTTCAGCTGTCACTAGCCTCGTCACTAGTCCTATCCCGCCCCCTTCCTCTGGTGTCTAGGCATTTCTAATGAATACTAGTGGGATAAGTCTCCCTTGTCCTCCCAGCACACCTGCGGTGACAGTTCCTCCTGTTCTGGAGTTGTTTCAGAATACAGTATGCACAGCTGGCTTGGGCACAGGCCATGCATGGCCTTGGCAGGTCAAGTCTTTGGGTCTAGCCATACCAGATGAGCTCCAGCGAAGGCGCAGGTCTGCTGCCTTTCACTTTATGGTCTGGATCCTGTATTCTTTTCCTCCTGTGTCATGAGGTGAATTCTGAACATGTCCAGTTTTTATGTGCTCAGAGTCCTGTCCTGCCTGGGCCAGTGGGATCTGAGTTGGCCCTGTCATTTAGTCTGTTACTGGGTCAGTGTACATATCCTGTTTGGATCTTTTTGTCTGCTATTCCTTGACCAAAGAGAAACTGCTATTGTTCCTTTGGGGATGGCCCCATTTGAGTCTTTCTGTGTGTGGTGGGGCATGGGCTTGATCTAGACCAAGCAAAATCACAGCAAAGGGCAAAATTGGCCCTGACAATGTCAGTCTGTGTCAGAGTAGCTATGTTTTATCTGTGTTTTAGGACTAACAATTCTTGGTATCTTCTGGGGGCGGGGCTAGCATTTGCTGCTTAAGGGAAAGAAGTTTTCCTTTGAAGGCATCTTGGGTGGCTACATGAATCCTTATGCTTCTCATTGATACGGACTAGTTGGGATAGCAGTTTATGTGCATTACTGCTGAGTGGCCAGGAAGAGTAGCAAGCACCATTAGTCCCAATGCTTTCTGTGCTTGTGAGAGAGAGGCAGGTAGGTAGGTACCACCAGCCTGGTATACAGAGTGAATTCAGGAAAGTCAGGCTACACAGGGAAAGCCTTACTTTAGAACCTAATGTTCAAACATTTAAGTATTGTGAACAAAACTAGAAACAGATAAGTGAAATCTCTTGAATAAATGCAAGTTTGCTACAAGTACTGTGTTTCCAACAGGATCCCAGGGAGGAACAACAGTAGCAGACATAGTGAAGGTCAATAAAAAGACAATAAATTCTTTTTCTTTTCAATTTAGGATGACAGAAATGAAGTTTAAGCTGTGCGTGTGTGCCTGAATGCGCTTTACATTGACTCTTCCTGGGTATGTCTTGTCCAGTGCTGGACTTTTTAGAGTTGTGGTTTCAGGTAGCAGTGACAGCATATGCTGACATACCAGTGTGTAAAGAATCCATAACTATTGTTAAAGGAAATCACCTTAAGAACTTTGCTGAAGAAAGATTTTATGCTGTGGAAGAGGTCTGGAGGCCTCCACACATATAGACATATCAGTTTGAAGAAGGCGAGGCCTGACAGAGCAAAGTCAGGCCCGGAGTGCTGATGCGGCCCATGATGGGGTCAGACCAGGGCAGCTGTTACCAGGACCATATGGAGAGTAGCGGCCGCTCCCACAGGCAGTCTGCAGTGCTCTCAGGAAAGGCTCACTGAAATTGCTGGGTTCGGGCATGATATCCTCACTTCACGGAGGAATTCGTGGCACTGGCTGCCCTGGTCTAAATGTCAGCAGGACCCTGGGACAGTTATTTTGGGTGCTAGGTTCTCTGTCCCTTTAAAAGTATATAGTTGGCACTATATTTGGTTTCAGTGTGAGTGAGATCTCTTTGATGGATGAAAACAGGGCTTGTATGACTCTCATTGTCCTTGTTCTGTACCGCCTTGTCCAAGGGCAGCAGGGAAGGAGAACCGAGATCGGATCCTGCAGGGGAGCGGAGGACTGAAGCCATCAGTTAATCAGCCGCAGTCTCTGTCGGCACAAGAAGATTACTGAGGATAGTTCCCCATTGACTAAGGGCCTGTTCACATTGAACAAAGCATTGAAAAAGATCTGCCCATGGGGTGAGAGTTCTCCAGGAACCATTGTCTGAGCTGACCTTGCAGAGCTGCTCTGTTAAAGCTCACTGATTGTGCCTTGTGAGCAGCTCTGCTCCCAGTGGGAGTGGATTTCAGCACAAATTTAGCATCCGGAGTAATTTCTTGGATTAGGGAGGAGTTCTAAAAGGCGCCTGCTGGTTTCAGCTGGGCTTCTAATTTGCATGCATGTTCCTGTTCTCATGCTTTCTCCTTGTCCTGTTAGCATGGGCACCACCAACAGGCGTGTGATCATCTGGTTGAGTCTAGTAGTTCATCTACATTGTTGTAAAGGCAAACAAAGAGGAAGAAATGAAAGCAGGTCGAGCAAGTCCCAGAAGCACTTAGGACTAGGGCCTCTCTAAGTAGTACGTGCGCTCTGGTTTCCCGCTCGGTAGCACCCTGGGGAGCCCCTGAAGGTTTCTGCTCTGAGAGCTGCTGTGTGTTTGTAGTTTGGACTCTTCCCCCCAGCTTCCACCCCCAATAAATGATTCAGGCTTATGGTAACATTGGAGCCCTGCCATCGGCCCTTCATGAATTTTCTGAGTTATGAAAGTATCAAGGTAGTACAAGTTGCGTTAGTCTGTGATGTTAAGGGTCCCAGGTATCCGAGTACTCGGTGGCTCGCGCGTGCGCTATGGAATGGGATCTGAGAATCATAATAATCCCCACTGTGTAGGAGAGTGAAAAGAGAAGTCGGAGTTGAGTTCAAGCCCAGTTAGGAAATTCACGTTCAAGGAAAAGGAAGTGAGTGGATCTTAGGGTTTCAGAACTCACCTGCTGCAAGCCAGGAGACACCACCATTGGCTTGGAGTTGTTGAAACGTTGTGTTAACTCCACAAGGAGCCTGGCAGTGGTGGTGCACGCCTTTAATTCCAGCACTTGGGAGGCAGAGGCAGAGGCAGAGGCAGGCAGATTTCTGAGTTTGAGCCCAGCCTGGTCTACAAAGTGAGTTCCAGGACAGCCAGGGCTACACAGAGAAACCCTGTCTCGAACAACCCCCCCCCCCAAAAAAAAAAAAAAACCCTCCACAAGGACGGCCTGTCGGCAGCATCTACTTGTCAGTTTTGAGACACACATACACACACAGAGTATCTTCAAATAAGTGGGAAAAAAAATCTTGGAATATGATTTTCATGCTGAAGTTTGAGGCCTAACAGTGTTGTTAACTTTGCTACCGATGTACAAAATGTGCCTCCCCTGTCCTGAGTGCCCGGCGTTCTGCATGGAGCTCAGGAGGGATCAGTTGACATTTGTGTGTTGTGTGTCTGTCCCTGTCCTTTCCTGACGGACTCCCACCCCAAACAGGATTTCTCTGTGTAGTTCTGGCTGTCCTGGAACTCAGAGATCTGCCTGCCTTTGCCTCCTTAGTGCTGGGATTAAAGGCGTGTGCCACCACCACCTAGTTAGTTGACAGTCCCATAGAGAGGGAGCACGGAGCCTTAAAGAGATAACTCCTTGACTTCCGTATGTTGGTCATCTATGGTCATTAAGTGTTTAAGTAGCATCTTAATTATAGTCTGTGTCCCTGAAAGTTCTTTCTCAAATTATATGCATGTACCTTGTGGCTACTTGCTCATGTGTGTGTGTGTGACCTCAGGTGCCTGTGGAGGATAGGATAGGAGAGGTTTTTGAGTCTCTTGGAGCTGGGGTTCCAGTTAGTTGTGAGCTGCTCAGCGAGCAGCCTGTGTATGAATAGTGTGCACTCTGAACCACTGAGCCGCGGCCCCCCCCCCTCCCAAATGAGATGTCTGAATACTGGCCCTCATTCTTACACAACAGTTGTTAGCCACTGAGCCATCATTCCAGCTCACACCATCTCCCCCACTGCAATGGCGGGAACCTGCCACTGTGCCTAATGGCACAGCTCTTAGATGGTAGCTAGGGATCCCGGTGGGCATTTTATAGACTAGATCATCTCTTCAGCCCACGGGAGTTCCTAAACCACACTGGAGCAATATCTTTGAGGAGTAAGTGATGTTTCTCATAAGCTTACTTTCTCTGGGTGGTTTCTCTGCTGATTGACCTGTGTCACTTGTCAGACCACTGTGAACTGCCATTTGGACAGTAAGTGTCACAGGGCACAGGGGAAGGGCAGGACCTGTAATGGGGCCCATAAAGGCTTCAGTGAGGGCTAGTAAAAGAGCCATCTTGTTTAGGTTGCCAAGGTTGTGTGTGTGAAGGGAATGTGGGGGTGTTTTAAAGCTTGGATTGGGGCAACATATAATAATATGCTTGGTGCACATAATAGTGACTTGGATTTTGCATAGAGCATTTACCTGCATGAGGGCTGGTTTCTTTCTCTAAGTTCTAGACACAAATTTGTCAGCTAATAACCTCTTTCCTATTGGTTGTCCACAAGAAATCTCAAATCTGTTTCCTGGCATTTAAGCACCAGTAGTAAATTTATGTATTATATTAAGGATCAGGCTGAATTCAGAAATTATTTTAAAAATATTTTATGTGTATATGTGTACACCCAAGTATGTGCATGTGCAGGATTCCATGGAGGTTAGAGGAGGACATCATCTCCCCTATGGAGCGAATGAAGTACTAGGTTGGTGCAGGAAACTGAGTCCAGGTCCTCTGGAAGAGGAGTAAGTGCCCTGAAACACTCAGCCATTTTACCACCCTTCCTGCTATTCATTTTGGTTTGCAGCCCCGGACCACTGAACTTCACCATACTAGGCAAGCACTGTACAACTGAGCCACACCTTAAATTCTTATATAATTTTAAAAACAAAAACCTAGCATATTTTCTTACTAGATTTGGGCTGCGTTTATCAAGTATTTATTCTGTTTCATTCATGCTTCAACTTGTTTACTCCATTGTGTCGATGTATATTTTAGGCTCCATCCCAAATTTTCCCTGGCTCAGCTTTTTGGTTGGTTTTTAGACAGCCAGGCTAAGCCGGCTATGCAGGACACCAGGTTCACAGGGATGAGCAGCGAGGCCTCTGTGAGAAGCAGGCGTGTGTCCATCTTCTTTGTGGTCATCACTGTAGGGAACCGCGGGGCTGGGCATTGCAGAACTCCACAACGGAAGTTCCTCAGCTCTCACTTGTTAATTTACCTGTTAATTTGGGTAAAGAATGAGATCTTGTCTAACAAAACTTTTGGTGCACTTAATGAAACCAGTTAGTGAGACTCTCGTGATTTTTCTGACCCATCTTTTCTGCTGGCTCTGATACGACTCAGGCTGAAGGTTTTCTGTCTGTCTGTCTGTCTGTCTGTCTGTCTGTCTCTCTCTCTCTCTCTCTCTCTCTCTCTCTCTCTCTCTCTCTCTGAATTACCCATCTTTTCCCTGGGAAATAAGCTTTTTTGTCCATTTAAAGAGCCGTGACAATGTTGAAGGTGTTTTTGCTAAACTGAGCTCATCTTGATTTAATATGGCACTCCCTAGTTATATGTTTATTTTTTTTTCTCTGTAATCCTTACTCTGGCTTGACAACCAATGCTGAATTTAGACGCAATATGTTTGCGTGGTGATCTCTGGGTAATAGGTAGACCAGTGTCTGTCTTCCTTGGAGTATGCTTTTTATTACTCAAAGGAGAACATACAAGTGATGTGTGTACTGTGCCAGTTTGTTTGTTTGTTTGTTTGTTTGTTTGTTTTTTAAATAATGAAAGAAAATACAACTTCTTTCTGTTTGTAAGATGTAACTGTGGAACTCAAAACAATATGTATTATCACAAGCCCTTAATTACAAAGTTGTAATTATGAAATGGTCATTGACCCAGATGACAAATTCCAAGTTTTGTAGTACTGCTGACTCTCTCAGAAGGGCAACTGGAGTCCCACACTAAGACTAATAAGGTCAAAGGTCCCCAAGTCCTTGCTGAACAATCAACACTGAGGCACAGGACAGAATGAGTATGAAGGTTCTAGCACAGCCACCATCATTCTGAAGCCTCAGAATTACACATCTGGGTCCCTCGACGCAGATTCTCACGTTATTGGGAATCTCTACCCTTTGTGTCTGTGATTGGTTATATGGAAAATGCCGATTATAGGAAATTTATCTGTTCTTCACTGCAGTTGAGAAAGGATGCTTAAGCAATCTGCATCCAGCACGTGTATTATTCATAATAAAGATAGGGCATGGCATGCAGACGCCATGTTCTGGTCCTGACTTAGAGACTGTACCCACAAGTAGTACATTATCCGCATGCAAACACTGGGTATATAAAAATCAGAGCACAGTTTTGCTTACACACACGGCATTACACTATTGGTATAGTGAGTAGAGGATTTGGATTGCTGGTGACCAGTTCTTCATTTACATTGAGTTCATTGCTCATTAGTGATACACTGCTTACCGAAGAAGTGAGGCGTGATGACTGACAGTGGTTGCCTACAAAACGTGGCTGTGGCGTGTGGAGGTGGGGCTTCTTCAGTACTAGAAAGGGTCTCCTTTGCTTCTGTACACACCATTTTCTGGAATGTTGTATTTGATTCTCTGTAGTATTTCAGAAAAGCAGTTTGTAAAAAACATCAAAACATGTAGAATAATAATAAGAGGTTGGGAATGATATACGGTGAGCTGGGAATGTGTGGTTTTAAGTCTCTCTGAGCACTTGCTCTCAGTTCTTTTGAGTATATACCTCTGTTAGACTTTCATTGTCATGACAACCATCTGACAGAAATTCCTGAGAAAACTTATTTTTGGCTTATAGTTTCAAATGGGGATCTCTTCCCCACCCCCTAAATCCATGTTAGGGAAGGCATGATAGGGAGTAGAGAGTTTGTTTCTGTGTCTGTACTGGCTAGTTTTGTGTGTCAAATTGACACAGGCTGGAGTTATCATAGGAAAAGGAACTTCAGTTGGGGAAGTGCCTCCATGAGATCCAGCTGTGGGGCATTTTCTCAATTAGTGATCAAGGTGGGAGGGCCCCTTGTGGGTGGGGCCATCCCTGGGCTGGTAGTCTTGGGTTCTATAAGAGAGCAGGCTGAGCAAGCCTGAGCAAGCAGGAAGCAAGCCAGTAAGGAACATCCTTCCATGGCCTCTGCATCAGCTCCTGCTTCCTGACCTGCTTGAGTTCCAGTCCTGACTTCCTTTGGTGATGAACAGCAGTGTGGAAGTGGAAGCTGAATAAACCCTTTCCTCCCCAACTTGCTTCTTGGTCATGATGTTTGTGCAGGAATAGAAACCCTGATTAAGACAGTGTCCATGTTTGTGCTGACTATATGCCACCTGTACAGTTGACCAGAAGAGGGAGTGAGAGCTCCTGAACTGGCATTACAGATTGTTAGGAGCCACCTGGCCTGGGCATAGAGTATGAACTCAGGTCCTCTGGAAGAGCAGCAAGTGCTGTGCACCACTAAGCCACCTTTCCAGCCCCCCCCCCCCCCCACGTCTCACTTCATCTAAAGCCCAAGCCTGTGGAACAGTGATGCCCATGTTTCAGGTAGGCGTATTTCCCAAAGTAGTCGCATTCCTGGAAATGCGCCCCCCCCACACACACACCCAGGAGTTTACACTTGGAGATGTTTCTCAATCCAGTTAGCTTGACAGTCAAGATTAACCACCATATGCTACAAAGTAGATCAGGGTTTCTCTGTGTAGTCCTGGCTGTCCTGGAACTCACTCTGTAGACCAGGCTGGCTTGGAACTCAGAAATCCGCCTACCTCTGCCCCTACCCCCACCCCCCAAGTGTGCGCCACCACCGCCCGGCCTATATTTTACTTTTTAAGGAGAGGTTCTCACTATATACATCTGTAGACCAGCTTGTTGTGTTGCACTTGAAGAGATCTGTCTTCTGGGATTAAAGGAGAGTACCGCTGCCTCTGCACCAGCCGTACCATTTCAAATGTGTTTTTTTTTTTTTTTTTTTTTTGTTTTTGTTTTTTTGGTTTTTTGAGACAGGGTTTCTCTATGTAGCCCTGGCTGTCCTGGAACTCACTCTGTAGACCAGGCTGGCCTCGACCTCAGAAAATCTGCCTGCCTCTGCCTTCCAAGTGCTGGGATTACAGGCGTGTGCCACCACCGCCCGGCCCATTTCATGTTTCTACTAGCAACTCAAAAGGGCTGTCTCAGCGCAAACATCCCGGAGCCAGTTAGGATACGGTCAAGACAGTCACTAACGTGTTTCCTCGTAATGTGACCTTTGTTGGCAGATATGGCAGACAAAAGGTGAATAGCTCCATGTTAAAGAATGTCTCGGGGGGGTGAGAGAAGGCTCAGTGGTTAAGAGCACTGACTGCTTGCTCTTCCAGAGGTCCTGAGTTCAGATTCCAGTAACCACATGGCAGCTCACAACTGCCTGTGACTTACTGCCTGTAAGATGTGGCACCCTCACACAGACATACCTGCAGACAAAACACCAATGCATATTAACAAATGAAGGAATGTCTGCTCCTGCCGTCACCTGTCCTCTGCAGGCACACTCCAGCCGTAGCCCCAGCTTTCACTTTCTGCCCCCCCCCCCTTTCCACTCATAACTCTTTGGTTGTTTTGTGGTGTGTTCTAATAGAAGATGTCAAGCCTGGATGCTGAATTAACTGTAAATGCTGAGACCCATTTGGATGACAAACAGCCCACCAGTCTCAGCATAGTCCTCGTTAGCATGGGTCCTCAGACTTGGGTGTCTCCTGCCCTCTTGAAGTCTACTGCTACCAGGCAAGCCTTCGTTATGTGCACTGTCCTTTGGACTAGTATAAATAAGATGGCGTCACGCTTGTTTTTTTTTTTTTTTTTTTTTTTTTGGTTTTTCAAGACAGGGTTTCTCTGTGTAGCTCCAGCTGTCCTGGAACTCACTTGGTAGACCAGGCTGGCCTCGAACTCAGAAATCCGCCTGCCTCCACCTCCCAAGTGCTGGGATTAAAGGTGTGCGCTACCACTGCCCGGCCACTCTTGCTTTTTGAACAAGTGTTTGAACAATCGTGTCTGGTGTCTCCTACTTCTTTCAACCCCTGGTCCTGAGCTTTCCTATATCCCAAGGGATAACTGGGCTTGAAGAAGCCTGCCACCAAAGAGCTTTGCCTACACATGGGGCTTTGCAACAGATACTGTCTTCTAATGCGCTAAGATCTGCACCACGTGTGTCTGGTGGTATGGAGGCAAGTAAGGGCGCTAGAGTCTCTGGGCCTTGGATTATAGATGGTGATGAACTTCCACATCTGGGAGAGTAACACATGCTCTTAACCACTGAGCCATCTCTTTAGCCTCCTCATTAATAATTAAAAATAAATCCTACCATTGTAGGCATATATATTTTTTAGGTAATGGGAAAAAAAGGTTTTTAGGATATGGGGGAAGTGGACATGTTTAGTCATGGTTCTTTGGGGCAATTCCAGTCTTTGTTGTTTTCTGTCCAGTCCACTAGCAAACACCAAGCACTAATCAGCAAGGGCTGTTCAATCCAGAAGAAACTGTGAGGCTCACCAGTAGGCCCGAGTCTGGGGAAGCAGCAAGAATACTATAGGAATCTCATGAGAAGTTCTTTGGTGAGTTTCTCGCTATGAAGTCACCACAAGCAAAGCTCAACAATGCTGTGTAGGGTGATACAACACATGCGCGTTGTCAGCAGAGACTAATGAGGCAAGAGCTCCAGTGACCGCCCACTGACGAGCGGGGCGTGTCACATTTATTCCTTCTAAACATGCATCTTTTCCTTTGTCTGCTTTAGCAAAACATCATTATAACATATATAATTTTTTTTTGTTTGTTTGTTTTTCGAGACGGGGTTTCTCTGTGTAACCCTGGCTGTTCTGAAGCTCACTCTGTAGACCAGGCTGGCCTCGAACTCAGAAATCCACCTGCCTCTGCCTCCCAAGTGCTGGGATTAAAGGCGTGCACGACCACGCCCAGCTCAGTATTCTTTCTTTCTTTCTTTCTTTCTTTCTTTCTTTCTTTTTTTTTTTTTTTTTTTTTTTTGTTTTTTTTTTTGGTTTTTCGAGACAGGGTTTTTCTGTGTAGTTCTGGCTGTCCTGGAACTCACTCTGTAGACCAGGCTGGCCTCGAACTCAGAAATCCGCCTGCCTCTGCCTCCCAAGTGCTGGGATTACAGGCGTGCGCCACCACGCCTGGCCTCAGTATCCTTTCTTAACAACTGTGTCAAAAGATCTTTCTGAGAACACCAAGACAGGAGGAAGAAGGGCGGGTGAGAGGAGCAAGTGCCTTCTCCGAAAGGCCTGCAGAGTCCACACGCTCTCCGAGCAGGGCTCACAGGTGTTCGTGTGCTGTGGTATTGTCCTCTTTCCTGGCCTCACCAAGTACAGGACTGGATTAAGGCAGTGCTTGGTCTGTGGAGGATATAATAGAGATCTGTGTCATATTCACAGAGGCAGTTTTTCAGTTTTCTTTAGATTCTGGGTCAAGAGACTGTTTTCAGCAAAACTTCTACTTAAGGTAAAGCTTATTGCATGTAAGTTTTAATTTTTAAAGATGTTTATCTTGGAAGAGTTGAGTGAATAAAAGTGTAGATTTCCCCTCCACATTTGTTTTGTTATTAGGGTTAGAGCTGGAGCTGAGCCCTCCCTTCCCTCATCAGACTTAGGATTCTTGTCCTAAGTCATTTCCACGGCCAGAAGCCGACCTTGTCTCAGTAATGTGCTGCTCTGTCCTCCTTAGCCAGGGCAGTGGTCTTTTTGTTGGCAAATACAAAGACATTGTTGCGTTTGGATATCTCGGTCCTGTGGGGTATTATATCCTAAGATCCCGTTAACTGCTGGTCATTTAAACATTAGATTACTAGATTTGGTGGTCTGTGTCTCTACTGTCAGCACTCAGGAAGTAGGGGGAGGACGACTGAGAATGTGAGACCCGCCTGGGCCAAGTGTGTGACTGGGTCCTGATGTCTTCTTTGTGTTCAGCTGTCATGTTAGACCAGATTCTAGCTCTTGCTTTCACTCTGTAGGTCACATTGTGCTTGCTCAGGAGCCTGTAAGCAGTTGGGCGGGGCTCGGGCCTGGGAGAGGAGAGCACTGAGTGGGGTAACCTTGGAGGAAGGAGGGCTTGGCTTGTTCCTGAGCAACTTTCCTAGCAGTGCTAGCGGTTTTGGATGCTCAGGGTCCTTTTCCATTTTATTTTCTCTTGTAAATGAGCCTGTCTCTGCCCCTCATATTTAAACACCCCAATAGTACCGTGATGCTGGCAGGCAGTCTCCATGGGTTGTTCACGGGAAGGTACTTTTGGTCTGGATACTTAGCGTCCACGATTCTGGCCTTTATGCTTTGGACAGTGAAGGGTATGGATGTGCAGAGTTGCCCTGTGGCCCAGTGTCTGGACACACTGTCTCGCATGCCACACCTGTACTTGTTTACATGTCAGGCAGACAGACACCTGACAGAAGCACCTGAAGGAACGGTTGTTTCGGCCCACAATTCAGTGGTAAATTTAGAAGCAGAGTGTGAAGTGGGGGGTCTTGTTTGATTTGAGAGGTTAAGGGTCAGTTGACTTTCAGCATCCTGTGTGTGTGCCATTCTGTGTTTACCCACTTTTCCTGATTTTATCCATTCTGCTGGATATTTAGAGCCTCCTGTTGTGATTTGACTCCACCCATAGCATATGCCGACTTTCTGCTTTAGCCTCTTTATTGCAGGAATTACAGGTATGAGCCCAGCTTATTATAGTTTTAATTTTCACTTGACATTCTGGTGTTCTGTGTTGGGGAGATGGAGACGAGGAGTCCTGTTTGTCTGAGGCCAGCTTAGCCTTTAGAGTGGTAGTGGCAATAATTTTAATTTTCCTGTTAGCAGATGATACTGATTATTTGCTGTGAACCTATCTGGAGGAATGCAGGTTCAACTAATTATCTTCTTTACTGAGGCATCTTACCTATGGTATCATTAGTCCATTTTCAGAAACTAGGTATCAAGCCAGGGTGCTGAAATGCTTACTATACAAGTGTGGGTATCGGTGGATTACCAGTACATGGGCCTGTTTCTCCCTATGTGACCTTGTAACTCAGGAGGTGGTGACAGGGGTTCCCCAAGACAGGCTTGCCAGCTAGTCAGATTGGCAAACTCTAAGTTCCAAGACAGACCCTGCCTCAGTGAGTAGAAAGAGAGACCCTGCCTCAGTGAATAGAGTAGAGGGCAGACCAAGGATGACACTCACGGTCAGCCTCTGGCCTCAGCACGCCCAGTGCGAAGGAGGAAAACGACAAGACTTAAGATGGTGTTTGACAACGTGGATGAGGAAAAGGTCTACAGACAGACAGTCCTAGAACCAAAATACATCATGCTCGATGTTGAAAGGCAATTTAAAAGAAAATTGTTGTTTTTGAAAAAGAGTCTCACTCTGTAGCCCTGCTTGCCCCAGTCTCCAGGGTGCCGGGGTTAAAGGTTCACTGTGCTAACACTTAGGCCTTTTTTTTTTTAAAGGTAAAAGAGCAAAGAATGCTTTTTCCTCACCATTAATTCTCAGTCTGTCTTGTTCTCATCTTTTCTTCTCTATATTTTAGCAAGATAGGGGGAAATCAGTAGAGATGAGAAACAAGACATCACCAATTCATTCTCATATTCTCTCTCTCCCTCCCTCCCCCACCCCCACCCCCATTCTGCACTCAGTAACTCCCTCTCCTATCACTTCTTTTGAAATTTTTAGAGTTAGTGTGTGGTCAGGTGTTAGTGATAATCTGTTTCCCCTGTCTTGAACCCTGTGACTACTGGTAAGATTATTTCATATATACCAGTGGGCAGGCTGTGTTGTTTCCAGATCTGTTTAGAAGTTTGTGGTAGAGGCTGTCTCACTCCATCCTTTTCTGGAAGTACTTTAATGTATATCCCTAGGCTGTTGCTCTAATTTTTTCTAATGAGGCTCTTTGATTTTCACTATGTACAGAAATGCATAGAAATGTTGTATCTCCTGTGAAAGGAATTGTATGTGACATTCTATTGGTTCCTTTTTCTCCTTTGAGGTGTTTTGTCTCAGAACGTGCTCAGCATGTGTTATGAGGTCCACCCTGCTCCCCACTCCCAGCACACAGCTTACGTGAACTATCCGTCTGTCCTCCTCCTCCTCCAGACAGTGCTCCACACACACTCAGTCTGGTAACCGTTTCTTTCTTTCTTTCTTTCTTTTTTTTTGTAGCGCTGTAGCAAGCTACCAGGAACTAAAGAATTTAGAAGCAGACATTTTCCTCATGTCTGGACATTGGGACGTCCAAGTCAGTGACTTTGCCAGTAGAGCTGCTTCCACCTGTCTGTCTGGGCTGGAGGGCTAGAAGGACTGTGCATACTTGTCTTTTAGTGAGACTTTGGCCCTTTTGATCTCAAGGCTTCATTTCCCAGACTGGATTAGGATAGGGCCAGGTGTCTAACACAGGAATTTATAGGATACACTCAGACAAAATGTGTCTGCCTCTGCCACCTCTGTGTTTGTTTACTAATTGGTTCACATTCATTTGCTCTTGGTATGTATGTAGCCCAGGTTCACCTGAAACTAATCGAAAACTAAGCTAAACTCTTTCTTCTCTTTTATTTCCCACCTCCTGCTTCTGCCTGAGACATGGTTTCTCTGTGTACCCTGACTGTCCTGGAACTCACTCTGTAGCCCAAGCCTGGCCTCGAACTCCTAAAGATCCCACTGCCTCTGCCTCCTGAGTGCTGGAGTTAAAGGCGTGCGCTACTGCACCTGTTCTTTGATTCTTCTTTAAATTATTTTCTTTGCAAAATACAAGTTTGGAAGTTGTACACTTGAGTCGTGTTTGGATTTGCCCACACTGTTCCGTGAAGCATGGACTGCAGTGACCCCCTCAGACTCACCGAGCAGCCTCTTGTCCCCTTTCGATTGCTTTGTTTTCCGATTTGTGTTTCTGTGGTGTGCAGTTCTGCAGGCGACTGTCTTTCACTTTTATGTCACTGAGCTTTCTAATGAAATCCAAGAAGTGTTGTATGGTGTTCTTAAAGATGATAAGGAAAACTTCCGGAGTGACTTACCTCTCTCGGTCTGTTTGCTCAGCATTCGTGCTCAGAGATGCATCATGACAGCTTGCCCCACTGTTTAAGTCTGTGTGATGCCCTGTGTCCTTCTGTTCCGTAAGCACCGGGAATCTGCAGGTGCGGTGTGATGGACCTAGCCTTCACCAGTGCTGTGTGACCTCTGAGATGATACAGTGACCAGGAGCTTTTCCTCAAGTGCTGAGGCAGCCTTTGGAGAAAGGAAGAACAGGATCTTTTCTGGAAGATGGAATGTTTTCAACCTCTAGATCAAACCTTTCAGTTCAGACAGACACATGGGAGTCAGTCAGTAAGGTGCATGCATTGTCTCAGCTCCAAGTTTTTCATTTGTAATGGGGAAATAATGCCAGTTCAGATGAGGCTACTTAGAGGCTCTGAGTAAAATAACATACAAAATAAATCACCATGTAAATGTAATTTGAAATGGATCATTAAACCTCAGTCATTGACCTAAAGGGTTTGGGAAGCTATCATGAATTATAGTTGCCAGTGTGTGCTGTGCTCCTACGGTATTCTGCTTGCTTTCCACAGAGCACAGACTTATAACCCTCTTAAAGGTTTAGAACACAGTGATCTTGTATCCTTCCTCTCCCTAATGTATCTATATTTCTTCCCACCCCAAGTTTGTAGATGAAAAGACAATGTATTAATTTTTCTCGTTCACTATTTTGGTCATTGAATATACCCCCTGTGAAGGGCTAGTGGAGTTAAAATTTATGTCTACAGGCTCTCCTCGGGTGATACGTTGCTCAGCGCCTTAAACAGTACAACAGCCTATATAGTTTCCAGAGTATCTGTATCTCTCTCTCTTTTAGTTGAAGGGAAGGAAATCCTATATTGCTAGCAAAGCATAGGGCAAGCCAGAACAAATGCAGAGAAGACTGGAGACATTTCACCGCAGGGTTCTTTAACTAGAAATCGTGGATCCTTCAGAATGCACTTTGACCTTTGTCTGTGATGGGAGCTTGTGGTTAGGAATGCTTCTCTGGCACTGACCAGAAATTTCTGCTGCTCTATGTTTTCTGACTAGAGTAAAATTCTGAAGCAGACAATTAGTCAGCTCTCTCTCTGTGATTTATTCTCGTGTACTCTTGGGCATGTATATGCACACAATCTGTGGAATATATTACTCATTAAAACCAAATTTTGAGATTTTTCCCCCTCTAGAACAATTTGCCAGAAAGTCCAATGTACAAAGCTGCATCTTTGAAACAGTGTCTATTATTTAGGGGCTCATAGATATCATTTGCATATAAATTATAAACCTTTGAGGCATTTTGTAGGAGCCCAGTTTGTTTGTTCTTCTCTCACTTCTCATTTGGGGATGACTCACTGCAGAAGGACATGAGTGTGTTAGTCAGGGTTCTCTAGAGTCACAGAATTTATGCAGTGTCTCTATATATTGAAGGAAATTATTAGAATGACTTACAATCTAACTAACCCAACAGTGGACTACTGTGAATGGGAAGTCCAAGAATCTGGAAGGTCCCCGCAGTGCTAAGTATTAGCAAGCAGGCAAATAAGGCCTTTTTTCATCCATTGTCATTTTGGAGGCTTCCAGCTGAAGGTGTGGCCCAGACTAAAGGTGCGTGCCGAGCCTTGCCTTCCAGCCTGGGTGTGGAGCTCCCCCTTGAACTCAGACATCTGCTTGCCTGTCTCCTGGCTTTAAAGGTGTGTGCTGCCATCCCTGGGCCCAAGCTTTTCATGGCCACTGCACCTCAAGATCTGGATCACAGGAGTACCCTCCATTTCTGGATTGTAGTTCATTCCAGATGTAGTCAAGGTGACAACCGTGAAGAGCCATCACAATGAGGAAATACAATTTTCGTTTTAGCTTTGTTTCTTTTGTTGTGATGGCTAACCCTGATAAAAGCAGCCTAAGGGGGGAAAAGATTTATGTGGCCTGTAATGACAGTCCACCAGAGAGCTGGCTATATGACCTACACCTGCTGTGGGCTCACTCCATAAAAGTGTGGTGCTCAGGTGACAGTGCTCGCTCCTCTCCACAGTCCCCAGCACCCATACCTGACAGCTCACAGCTGCCTGTAATGACAGCTCCAGGACACTCCGCACCTTCGTTTGGCTTCCTTGGGTGCCATGTACACAATAGACTCAGAGACACAGTTTGTTGTTGTTGCTTTTAAATACCAGTATGCCCACTGACAAATTAATCTAGACAATTCCTTGTTGATCCTGTCTTCCCAGGGGACTCTTGCTTGTGTTAGCTGACAAAACTCGCCAGCAGATTCTGCCTTTTCTCCGTTCTTTAACATGAAATTGTGTGTTCTATGGAATAGTATTTAATTTTGGTTATAATAGATAATGCATCTTTTCAGACCAATAAATATACTTTACAACATAAAATACCAAGTTTACTTTTTGTCTAAGGATGTCAGGTCAGGGTGAGTGAGAGCTGAGCAGAGAAGAGCCTTTGCCATCAGCCTCACAGCTTGGGTTTGGATTCTAAGACCCACAGGATGGTAGTAGGCTCATTGTCTCAAGTTGTGTTCTCACCAGCGCACATGGGGCTGTGGCTCACGTGTGCCCACTTCTTGTCTGCCAAATAAAGGTGTAGAGGCTGTAGAGTGGGCATTTATCTGCCTAGTTTCTGGGTGAAGCCTCAAGCATGTGGTAGAAGTATAATAAAAAGCATTTTCTTAGCATTGTGGGCAGAAAGAAGAGAAAGATAGTAGGATAGGTAAGTACTACCTCGAGGAAGTGGTCACGGGGACAGCTTCTGTCTGTGAGCAGTCACTTCTGCACCCTCTCTCTATTTCCAGGGGACATCACATTTTTCCAACTCCTTTCCACAAAGCAGAGGAAATGATAGAAACAGATTTTTAGTTCCAAACCATGATTGGCTGCTCTGCTTGGGCAGGCTCCCCGAGGATGCCGCTGTAACCCAGCCGCTGCTGAGCGCTCGCTCAGAAGGCTCGGAAGGGAGGGACTGTGTGGGGAGGCCAGGGAAGAGCACACTGTAAGCGGGCCCAGGTCGCCCTCCAGGTGGGTGGTCTGGTCAGGCATGGCCATTTCGTGCCTGTTACGTGCCAGTATAGGATCACTGATTCACTGTGCTGTGCCTTGTAGGCGTGTCCTTACGCAGGTGACTTGGCATGTGTGGCTGCAGACTCAACACTTGTCTTCATGCTATTGCTCTGCTGAACAGAGATGTCTAGAGAACAGTGTAGGCTGGGGAGAGGAGGGGTGGGTGGTGATCTTTACTTTACTCTGGAATTCTTTTTTATTTTAATGCCATTATCTTCTATTTGCAGCTTTCAGAAATCAGCTGGTGTCACTGCACATATGCTTAGAACTGTTGCTATAACGACAAGCCTGGCGGCCCACACAGTCCTTCTGGAAGGCCTGGGTGCTGCTTGTAGCAACTGTTTCCAGGAGGACACACCCTCTGACCTGTGAGGAGCTGCCATTTGCTCTGTTTCTTAAGGCATCTGCTTTCTCTTGATTCGATTGCCTGATGACTTCGCCTAGTCAAGATGCTTGCTCTGTATTTAGTGCACTGACAAGCAAAACCCCGAGCCTGTCTCCGCTCCCCTACTCCCCACACTTGCAGCAGAAGCAGTAGCATTTGTTAGTTGGTGCCATCTAGCCAGCGGTGAAAAACTGGATTTGAGCCCTTTCCTATGGAAACCTCAAAGTTTGGGAGCAATATTTCATATAAACGACACTTTTTTTTTGTTTTTTGTTTTTTGTTTTTCGAGACAGGGTTTCTCTGTGTGGTCCTGGCTGTCTTGGAACTCACTCTGTAGACCAGGCTGGCCTCGAACTCAGAAATCCGCCTGCCTCTGCCTCCCAAGTGCTGGGATTACAGGTGTGTGCCACCACGCCCGGCTTTAAACAACACTTTCTTAAGTTGCTTGACTATGAGCTGTAATTCCGTGGATGTGTGTGTGTGTGTGTGTGTGTGTGTGTGTATACACCAAGAAGTGCACAAATACTCACCATACCATTCATTTATAGTGACAAAAGTTGTGAAGAAACAGTTGTAAGTTAACAAGAGATGGGTGATTTTCAGACATTATATTATCTCACCACAGTTATTACAGTCACCCATAGTTAAGTTGTAAAAGCATAAGGGTCCGCATAATATACAGCCTTTGAATGACAAGAGTCAAAGTAGGAAAACTGGTTTAGTGGATGAGTGTGTGCGCTGGGCCTCAGCCGCGTGCTAGCTCTTACGGGTTGTGCTGTTCCCTGTGTGCTCTGAACTCACTGTCAAGAAAACGCTAGAGGGGTTAGAGTGCTCAGTAGTTAAGAGCACTTGCTGTAAGTGCAGCAGTGTAGGGACAGAGGAGGATTGCTGGGCCTTGGTGGCCTCTGGCCCAGCTCCAGGTTCAGTGAGAGACCCTGTTTAGCAGGATATGATAAAGCAGGGCACGCATCTCACATCCTTTTCTGGTGGTGGCGGGGAGCACTCTCTATGAATTCCGATCCTTTAGAGAGCCATGGGTATCTCAGCAAGTGTTCAGTATAGGCCAGAATCCTGAAGAAGTGTTTAAGAGTACTAGCTACTGCGGGGTGGTGGTGGCACACGCCTTTAATCCCAGCACTTGGGAGGCAGAGACACGTGGATTTCTGAGTTTGAGGCCAGCCTGGTCTACAGAGTGAGTTCCAGAACAGCCAGGACTACACAGAGAAACCCTGTCTCCAAACAAAAACAAAAACACAAAACAAGAAAGAGTACTAGTGCTGGGCGTGGTGGCACACACCTGAAATCCCAGCACTTGGGAGGCAGAGGCAGGTGGATTTCTGAGTTCGAGGCCAGCCTGGTCTACAGAGTGAGTTCCAGGACAGCCAGGACCACACAGAGAAACCCTGTCTCGAGAAAAAAAAAAAAAAAAAAAAGAGTACTAGCTACTGGGCTGGAGAGATGGCTCAGTGGTTAAGGGCACTGACTGCCCTTTAAATTCCCACAACCACATGGTGGCTCACAACCATCTGTAATGGGATCTGCTGCCCTCTTGTGGGGTGTCTGAAGACAGACAGTGAGGTCCTGAGTTCAGTTCCCAGCACCCGCTTGGTTGCTCACAAACCATCTACAGTGATGCCTGCTTCTGTCATGAGGCACACATGCAAATAGAGGACTCATATGTATAAGTAAATAAAGGTTAGAAATCAGGAAGCCTGGGAGATTGGTCTCTCTGGAGAGCACATGCCATTCTTGTCCCAGGGCTGTCTGTGGACAGTATAGTGCTCTTTGAGACCTGGCTCTCCACCAGAGAGAGCTAGCTAGCCTTTCCAGTGTCTACACAAGGAGAGGTTATGATGTGTAGGAGGAGGTGCTTTAGGTATGTCATAGGTCAAGGAGCATGACACTGTCATTTTTTTCTGTGAAATGTCACAGTAGGAAGTTTAGAAACAGATTTGATTAGGAAAAAGAATCTTGTATGTGATCCCAAGAATCTACTCTGTTTTCTGTTACTAAACAAGGAAAATTCCGAGTCGCTCTGCAGGGAGGGGCTTTCAAGGCTTCCAGTCCTGAGTGACCCTGGAATGTTCAGACCTTAGTGGGCTAGGATTCCTAAACAACATACCGAGCTCTAAGACTGATGGCCCAGCCGAGGTGGAGGGCTGCTCCTCTCTGCTGTCCTCCCGTCTGTCTGTGCCTCGTCACTGCTAAGTTTAGCTATCAGGGCTCTAAAGGGCTTTCATTTGTTTGGTGTCATATGATGTACTTAGATGGTTCAGAATAATTGTAACCCTCCATTCCTGCAAAGAGAAATGTGTGTGTGTGTGTGTGTGTGTGTGTGTGTGTGTGTCTCCCTCCCTTCTTGTTCTTAGGCCATACTGAACTAGAGCTGAAGAACTAAGTTACTGCACTCACTCATATCCCGTTTTTTTTTTTTTTTTTCTTGAGACAGAGTTTTTCTCTGTGTAGCCCTCAGAAACTCGGACATCTACCTGCCTCTGCCTCATATCCCGATTCTTAGCGCTGCCCACTGTGGGTCCTCCTTCCCTCGTCCTGCGCACCAGCTTTTATAACTTATTTGAGGAGCAGAGTGAGGCAGAATGTTGCTGGGTTCCCAGAATGATGCTATGGAGTAGCTGATACAGGTTTCAGAAGGCACTGGTGCAGGATATTTGATCACACAGTGAACCCTGAGATGGGGTTATTTACTGGAAACAACTTGTTCTTAGTTGTGGTGTAGCTCAACCCTTAGCACACATCTTTAGTCCCAAAAAATGAAGTTAAAGTTAGTTTGTAGAAGGAAGCACTCATGTCTGATTGAGTGGCAGACAAAGTGACACGTCAGAGAAAGGTTTGACAGAACAGGACATGCCCGACTCACAAGAAGAGAGAAGGGAGGCCGTTTACAAAGACAGGCTGCAGAGAGAGCGAGAGAGAGAGCAAGCTATACGAGCTGAAGGCAGAGCGAGCCAGAAGATTAGAACATGTTACCAGAGTTCATCTGAGGCCAAGCACAGCAATTCAGGAGAAGCCCAGAGAAGGCAGATTGAAATAGTCAGCTTGGAGAGGAGTGTGTGCCAGCAGACATTCAGAAAGAACTAGGAAGGGTGAGCACCCACAGCAGCAGATCTCTGACCCTAAACATGCCAGGCCCACATAGATTGTATAGAGGCTAGAAGCTTCCAGGAGTAGGCCCAGGCTAACGATGGAGGCAGCAGTTACATCCAATCACTGAAGTTACTTTTCCTGGACACTGTGGCCTTCTTCTTGCCTCTGAGGAGCACCTAGCTTCTTTGGCATGAGGATTCTCACTCAGCCGTGGGCACACTACACTGTGGATGGGTAGTAAGATATTTGATTAAGGGGTTTTGTTTTATTTGTTTTTTAAGATTTTATTTATTTTATGTATATGAGTACACTGTTGCTATCTTCAGACACACCAGAAGAGGGCATCAGATTCCATTACAGATGGTTGTGAGCCACCATGTAGTGGCTGGGAATTGAACTCAGGACCTCTGGAAGAGCAGTCAGTGCTCTTAACCTCTGAGCCACCTCTCTAGCCCTTGATTTAAGTTTTTGTTTAAAAAACTTTACCACTCTGCCAGGTGTCTGACCGGTTGTGTGGAAAGCAGACACTTCAGCCCTACCAGCACAGGGTGATGACTGCAGAATCTGAGAGTTCCAGCAGGGCTGACACTGGAAACTGTGTAAGGTTCCTAGCGCTAGTGTCAGTGATGACAATCTCTCTCTCTCTCTCTCTCTCTCTCTCTCTCTCTCTCTCTCTCTCTCTCTCTCTCTCTCTCTCACCCCCACCCCCACCCCCAGTTCTTGCCTAAGGAAGCCAGAAGAGGGTATTGGGCACCTTGGAACTAGAAGTGCAGATGGTTGTTGAGGGAATTCTCTTTTCTTTTCTTTTCTTTTGTCTTCTTCTTCTTCTTCTTCTTCTTCTTCTTCTTCTTCTTCTTCTTCTTCTTCCTTTTTTTTTTTTTTTTTTTTAGACAGGGTTTCTCTGTGTAGCCCTGGCTGTCCTGGAACTCACTCTGTAGACCAGGCTGGCCTGTTGAGGGAATTCTAACCTGGGTCTTCTGTAAGAGGAGCAAGTGTTCTTAAACTGTAGTGCCTTCCTTTCAACCCCCTGCTTATGTGTTTAAGTTGTTGGGTTTTGGTAGGTATGTCTTAGTCATTGTTCGATTACTGTGAAGAGACAGCATGGCCAAGGATCTCTTCCCAGTGTTTACCTGGTGACTTGCTTACAGGTCCAGAGTCTCAGTTACTGCCATCATGGATAGCGAGGCAGCAGGCAGGAGTCTGCTAGAGAAGTAGCAGAGGGCTCCTTTCTGCTTTGGAAAACTGAGTGAGAAACCCTGGCTGTGTCACTTTGACAGTCTGTGGAGCCCAGCATGGCCTTGAACTTGGGGTCTTCTTGCTTCATCTCGCCTGGCATCATTACACCTGGTACACCTGTATACTGTCTAAATCACGGAAGACATCTGAGGTTTACTATGTACACTCTTTGTAGAGTTACATTTTTGATGTCACAGCATTGCTAAGCTATAGTCCTCATTCATAAAATGTACTCATTTAGAAATTTTAGCTTGGTGGGGTTTAGAAAATATTGATAGTTGAGAAACTGCTGGTTGGAGAGATGGCTCAGCGGTTAAGAGCACCAGCTATCCTTCTAAAGGTTATGAGTTCAATCCCCAGCCATCTGCAAAATAAGATTTTCATTTCCTCAAAAAAAATTTTTTTTTTGAGAAACTAACACCAAAATCAAAACATAGAGCCCCATCAGTCACCTAGAAGCTTGTTCATCTTCTGTGTTTGTTCTGTCTTGGAATTTGGAAACAATCAGACACTTAAGACACTACAGGAACAGTAGGACCCAGTGTATCTCCCTGAAGAGACACTGTGCTGTGCTGTTTGAAGCCTACTAGGAGATTCTGTCAGAGACCTCCTCAGAGACCATGTTGTGTGCACATTGTAGCTGCCTCATAGCATGTGAGAGTTGGTTTGCTTCTTTGTACTAGTGAAGAGAATGGTGGTGTGAACTGACTAGACAGGCATTGTTGGGAGAGCTGGTGGAGTTCTGCTGCTTTAATCATTGTGAACATTGTCATCGGTCTTTGTAAGGACACAAAGTTCTATTTATGGCTGACTTACCCAGGAATACAGACAGTTGCATGTGGTGCAGTGCCCACACTGCTAGTCTCACAGGTGCATGGTTTCATACATATGTGTATATGTAGATTGTTCAGATGCATCTAGAGGCCTGAGGGAAACATTGGGTGTTTGTTACTCCAGCACAGTCCACCCTTTTTCTTTTTCAAGAAAGGTCTCTCACTGACCTGGAACTGAACAAGTAAACTAGACTGGCTAGCTAACAAGCCCCAGGAATCTGCCTCTCTCTCTACTCCTTGGGTGTTGAGAGTATAAAAGTTTGCCTTTTTGTCTGTCTGTCTGTCTGTCTGTCTGTCTGTCTGTCTAAGAGCACATGCCATGAGGATCAACCCCAAATCTTTGTGCTCTGAGGACACTTTGTTGACTGAGCTTTCTTCCCAGGAACTCAAGTAGGGCAGGGTCCAGGAAGCAGAGGCTGATGGAGAGACAGACTATAGAGGGGTGCTGTCTTGCTTACTCCGCCTGCTTCCTTATAGAACCAGCACCACAAGCCCAGGGTGACCCCACCCACTGTCTCTGGGCTCTCCCTCAAAGGGCTAGGACCTCCCCAATCAATCACTAAGAAAATGCTCCACAGGCATTTTCTCGGTCTAGGTTCCCTCTAGCTGGTGTCAAGTTGATATTAAACGAGCCAGCACCTCTGCCTCCTTCTCTATGCTTAGTCAGGTGCTTTTCCTGTTTGTTCCTCACTGTGCTCACCTGTCCTGGTGACCCTGGCGCTCTGCACGGGCTTCCTTGTTCACACTTACATCAAGGATTTTATAGAGAGCAATAGGTTCACATTTTAAGCTAGCATATTAATTTTTTTGCTCATTAGGTTCTGCCACCTTCCATCCCTGTTTTGTTTGTTTTTCGAGACAGGGTTTCTCTGTGTAGCCCTGGCTGTCCTGGAACTCGCTCTGTAGACCAGGCTGGCCTCGAACTCAGAAATCCGCCTGCCTCTACCAATTTTTTTTTTTTTTTTTTTTTTTTTTTTTGAGACAGGGTTTCTCTGTGTAGCCCTGGCTGTCCTGGACCTCACTCTGTAGACCAGGCTGGCCTCGAACTCAGAAATCCACCAGCCTCTGCCTCCCAAGTGCTGGGATTACAGGTGTGTGCCACGACCGCCCAGCTAAAGATTTTTTTTTTTTTTTTTTTTTTGAGACAGGGTTTCTCTGTATAGCCCTGGCTGACAATTTTCCTTACCTCCAGTTTTCCTAGGAGAAACGGATTTTCTCTTTTTACGATTTTTTTTAGTGTTTTTTTTTGTTGTTGTTGTTTAGTTTTGTTTTGTTTTGTTTTGTTTTGTTTTGTTTTGGTTTGGTTTGGTTTGGTTTGGTTTGGTTTTTCGAGACAAACGCACGCCTGGGATTACAGGTGTGGGCCACCACCGTCCTGTGCAGAAAGATTGCAAGTTCAAGGCTAGTCTAAGGCACACTGTAAAACCTTGCCCTGGAAAGCCAGCCAGTGAGACAGAAAGTCTTTCTGCACTTAAATCTTGTGTTTCCATTTTGGTTGGACCCTTTTTGTCACATTTGCCTGATACTGATAGGTATGTAGAAACTGAAAATTTCTGCCTTGGTCTTGTATTCTACTGTCCTGCTGAACTGTTATTTCCAGGAGTTTTTGATGGATTCCTTGTGAATTTTTTTTTCTACATAGGCAGTTGAGTTGTCTGTAAATAGCAATAATTTGTTCTTCATGCATACTGTTCATAATAGTAATATCTATCAGAGGTGGCAATGGGGATGGAGTAGGGAGATGACGGGTGATGCCCTCTCTGCCTCCCTCACCAGCTGCAGAATGAACCAGTTAGCTCTCACGGCTAGCTTGTGTGAGTTGTCCTTGAGAGTTTCACAGAGTATCTAGGATGCTCTTATGTCTGTTTGGCAGGTTTCTTCATGAACACTGACTTCTGTACTGTTGTGTGGCTTTTGTTCTATAGCCAAATGTATTACAGAGAAGGGAGAGGGAGGGAGGGAGGGAGGGAGGGAGAGAGAGAGAGAGAGAGAGAGAGAGAGAGAGAGAGAGAGAGAGAGAGAGAGAGAGAGAGAGTTTTCAAGACAGGGTTTCTCTGTGTAGCCTTGGCTGTCCTGGAACTCACTCTGTAGACCAGGCTGGCCTCGAACTCAGAAATCCGCCTGCCTCTGCCTCCCACGTGCTGGGATTAAAGGCGTGCGCAACCGCGTCCGGCTCGTGAACTTCCTTTTATGTCTAGCTTTCCTGTTACTGTAGGAAATCTCCTCGTATCTCTGAGTAGACGCTGGACTGTACCCGTCTTTCTGAACTTGCTTCTTCTCTTGGTATTAGAGCCATCACTCTGTGTCATCTGTCCTCAGGTCTCCACAGTGCTCTGCTCCAAGTTCCCCTGAGTACAGCATGTATTTATGTGTTCTTGTGTTTATAGTCCGTCAGTTAATGGGTAGCTGTGGAGTGATCTCTCCGTAGGGACTGTCCACTTGCCTTCAGCACAGCGGGGCTTCAGCACCCACTGCCTCCTTCCACCTGCCCCTCCCCTCGTTTCCAGGTGTTCCTTGCTCTGTTGCTAAGCTGTGAGGCTATCTGCTGACTCACTGCCCCGATCTGTTTCCATGCTTTCCTGAGATTACTATTTTTAGTCATTGCATCACACCTTTACACACATGCCTGCATTTCTGTCTTTTCGGATTCTTTCTGCTCTTTGTTTTATTCCCAGTCCTACCTGGCTCTTTTCAGGGCTTTCTGTGTTATCAAGGGTGAAAGGTTCCTGTTTTGTTCCACAGATACAGTGGCTCATTGCGTGCTTTGTACAGGTTTGACTCACTCTGAATGTCACGCAGTCTTGACTTGGACTCATGCTGTTTCCAGTGAGACTGTGGTTCCAGTACGTGGAACAGAGATAACCAGCCACAGGCATGAGGGAAACAGGCTGCAAGGTCCTGTCCTCAGCTCCTTCAGCTGTCTGGATACAGTGTGCCATGCGCCTGCCGCCTTTCAGCATGTTTACAGTGAAGTATGATTACCTAGTTTTTAATCTGTTAATTAAGTGAAACAGTTCTATAAAGTGAACACTTTTTTTTTTTCCCAGTCCAATCCAGTCCCAGACCACTGCCCTGCTGTCATTTCCCAGTCAGGTTTTCCCTTCAACACTGGGTTCACTTCAGAAGTTACCTCAGTGGACTTTTTTCTCAACTTCATTCCTAGATTAGTGTCATGTTTTCTTTGTCTTCTTGCTGTTTAGTATTCTCTGATAACTTTGTGGTATCATGACCCCAATTTGGACCTTTTGTTATTGTTTTGTTTCAAAGCAGGGTTTCTTTATGTAGCTCTGGTGTTGTAGAACTTGCTCTGTAGACCAGGCTAGCCCCAAAGTCAGAGATCTGCCAACCTCTGCCTCCGAAGTGCTGGGATGAAAGATGTGTTCCACTGTGCCCAATCAGCGTTGGGCTTTGATGGGCACTGGGCACTGTACATTGTACCCACATTCCCATTACTGCATTTCCAGTCAAACCACTGGCTTGTGGGATATATTTAGTAGGAGTAGGTAGTGACAGATTTATTCTATTGATTTGTAATTCCAAATAGATAACTTTTCTTTACTGTTTCTTCACCAATATGCAGTATATTGTTTTACTTTCCATTTTTATTTTCTTGTTAGTGAAATTGAGAAATTCCATCTACACCTTTACTTATTATAGAGTTCGTGTTTGCTGTGTTTATATGTAATTTTTTTGTTTTGTTTTTTGAGACAGGGTTTCTCTGTGTGGTCCTGGCTGCCCTGGAACTCACTCTGTAGACCAGGCTGGCCTTGAACTCAGAAATCCGCCTGCCTCTGCCTCTCAAGTGCTGGGATTACAGGCGTGCGCCACCACGCCCGGACGTGATTTTGTTATTTTATTGATTTGCTGGAATTCTATATATTCCAGGTAAGGGTTTTTTTTGTGTGTGTGTGTGTTTTTTTTTTGTTTGTTTTGTCAGTTACATGTATAAAAAATATAATATTTTAATTTTTTCAAAGTGATCTCTTTGAACAGTCTTTTGGGTCAGAATTTTCAACTCTGATTTCATTTAGTAGGTATTTCTTATGTAGTTGTTAAAAGATTTTAAGTTGTAGAGGCTGTTTTTTGACATCGTTCTCTCTGATGTTTCTATCTTTCCCAGTTTGGCATAGATTGTGTATGAGGTGTGAGGTGGAATCCAGGTCCCATTTGCATGTGGGTATTCGATTGCTGTTGCTTCAGAGGTTTAGGACCATCTTTCCCTGGCTTTCCAGTCTTTCTTAGTTCTGTCCATTGTCACTCAGTGGTTAATCACTATTCCAAACTTCTCGTTTTTTCTTTAATTTTAACAATAGTTATTTCTATAATTTGAAAGCCTCCTCAATTTCAAGTTGCTCCTCTTCTCTCTGTCTGAAGGCTAGGACTCTAGGTATGCACTGCCATACGTGGAGGTTTAAAAACTATATATATGCATGTTTCTTTCCCAAATGAAACCATTGTCTTTTTTACAGTTCTTTGGTGGTCTAGGGGTGACCCCAGAGAGCTTAGTTTATATGGGGAAATCTATTAAATTATTTAGTTGACTTGAAGATAGTGAAGTATTACACTTGAATAGTAAAGGATCTTTATTTAAAAATCACACTACAGCCGGGCGTTGGTGGCGCACGCCTTTAATCCCAGCACTTGGGAGGCAGAGGCAGGCGGATTTCTGAGTTCGAGGCCAGCCTGGTCTACAGAGTGAGTTCCAGGACAGCCAGGGCTACACAGAGAAACCCTGTCTCGGGAAAAAAAATTACACTACAAAATATTAGTAATAAAATTATAGTGGAAAAGTGGCATTGCTTTCTATCTGTGCAGTCTCTGGCTGACTGGCTGGTGTGGGAGGACCTGCTTTGCCTGACTCAACACAGACACACACAGCAGGAACAGGGCAGCAGGTCGCCATGTCCCTTGGCGGTGGCTGGTACGAAGCCTCTGCTCAGCCACTTGAGTTTGCTCCTCCAGCGTGTGAATTTTTAGTGTTGTGAGATTTTGGTCCAGTGAATTGCAGATTTCTTCTACAGTGCTAAAAACGGCTACTTTGACTCCACCTTGAGCTCAGCTCGGTGGAGACGTCAGGCTTTGAGGAGAGCAGACCACATTTCTGAGTTAAGGTTTACTTCCGCTTAAAGCTTAGAATTTATTATTGGCAACACCTACAGTCAGTTTTCATTGAAATAATTGTCTCCTATTACTCACTTTTGACAAAATCCTATTGACTCTTTATGACTGTGGTTCCACATGTGTAGAAAAATGTATATAAATAAGACAGGAAGACTGTCACAAGGCTCTGTGCAGACACCGTGCTGCCTCTGAAGGGGGACTCAAGTCACTGATTAATATCTGTGACTGCTAGATGCCACTTCTTTTTGTTTTTGTTTTTGTTTTTTGAGACAGGGTTTCTCTGTGTAGATTACAGGCGTGCGCCACCACGCCCGGCTTTAGATGCCACTTCTTATTAATTTTAAGTAAAAACTTGGGTTCCATCTGCTCACAATTAGATGCTTTTCCTGCCGCCTTGAGCCTTCCTCGTGCTCAGCAATGCAGAGCAGGGCTTCCAGTCTGCAGAGTGTGTTTAAGGCTAATCAAGTTGGCCTGTAGGCATATCTGTGGGACATTTTCTTACTGTTAGTAAGAAGGGCCCACCTTGATGTGGCCAGTTCTGTCTTTAGGCAGAATGTCCTAGATTGTATCAGTAAGCTAATTAAGCAGAAGCTATGGGCAAGTCAGAACAATATTCCTCCTTGGGAGTGATTCTCAACCTTTGGGTCTCCACCCCTTTGGCAAACCTCTATTATCAAAAATATTTACATTACATTTCGCGACAATAGCAAAATTACAGTTATGAAGTAGCGATGCAAATTATTCACAACAGGAGGAACTGTTTTACAGGGTCACACCAGGGAGGTTGAGAGCCGCTGATCTGTCCATGGTCTCTGCTCCAGACTCCTGAGACTGCCCTGCTCTCCTAAGTCACCTTTAGTCATAGTACATACCACAGCAACAGAAAAGCAAACAAGGGCAGCGGGTCTCACCTCCTATTGAATGCACGGCATACGTAGCATCTTAGCAATATGGTGAAAATATGTTTCTCTCACAGAGGCCATGGGGCTGGGATAGAGTTCAGTGCATGCCAGAGACCCTCAGGAAAGCAAATGTTGATGTTACCTGCATTCAGTAAAAGGAAATGGCTCTCAGATCTTAATTTTAAATGTCACACTTTTAAAAAATACTTTAGTCTTTTTAATGTATATGAATGTTTTGCCTGTGTGTGTGTGTGTGTGTGTGTGTGTGTACGTACACCTTGTTTGTGCCTAGCACCTGTAGAAGTCAAGGACCCACATTAGTTTTTGCATTCATGAAAATGTTTATTCAGTGATAATTGCCATTGGTTTCTGGTGTCTGTGAGAATTCCCCTGTGATTGGGCCTCCCTGTACAGAGGACCTGGCTCCTGCAATGTTTCGGCTGGGGCTCACGCTTCCCTTTGTAGCCTGGTCAGACTGTCCTATTTGTTGCTGTTCTGTTGTCTGTATGAGAGGGTGACTTTCTAATTTCTCATTTGTTAATTTTGTTGTTGAGAGTTTCTCTGTGTAGCCCTAACTGTTCTGGAACTTGTTGTGTAGACAAGGCTGACCTCAAACTCAGACGGATCCTCCTGTTTCTGCCTCTGGAGTGCTGGTATTAAAGGCGCACACCCTCTCAGCCAGGCTTAATTGTTGATTTGTGAATTTTGTAGCTTTTTGCTTGACTGTCTAGACTGTCCTGACATTTGGACTGGTTTCTTGCTCTGCCTGGCTTTGTGTGCCACGTTTATGTTGGTCTTCCCCTTACAGCCCCGCTCTTTATGTGGCTGCAGTCACTGTGGATAAGGTGTGGGGGCTGGTTGACAGACTGTCCTGGGCTGGTGATGGAGATGGTGCTAGGCACTGGACTTGGACCAGTTCTGTCTGTTGCTTCCTAGACAGTGGGCTTGGCCAGAGCCTCCCCCAGTCTTGTGACCGTGGGTACCTAGCTCCTGAGAGCTTCCATGGGCTGGGCCTTGTTCACTTTGTCAGGATCCACTAAGGGGTGTGTGTGTCTTTTTCTGTCAGAAAGCTGCCTGCAGTTTTGTGATGTTGTCATTGTTTCAGGGGAAGTAACTGCGGTGTAGACTAATGATGGAGGAGGAGTCTTTGCCTCTCACGGGTGGGAATGAAGGAGTGCCTGCCCTGTGCTGTGTCTGTAGGAGCCGGGATCAGTGCTGGGGCTTGGCTCACCTCTGATGTGGCTGCTGTGGAGCTCCGTCATAGAGTGCTCACCAAGCTCGGGTTTGCTCCTCAGCACCTCACCGTGAGTGCTGGGCCTTTCATCCCGTCACTTAGGAGGCAGAAGCAGGCAGATCTCCGTGAGTTCTACATAGTGAATTCCAAGCTAGCTTGGCTATTAGTGAGACCTTGTCTTTAAATTTAAAAAAAAAAAAAAAAAAAAAAAATCCAACAACCAGAAAATTGAGTCTCATTATTTGACCCTAGCTGGCTCATTCTCAAAATGATCTGCCTGCCATCCTGTCTCCGTCTGAACTCAGAGACTCGCTTACCTCTGCCTCCCAGGGGCTAGGATTAAAAGGCCACCACACCAGGCCGAGACGAGTGGAGAAACCACAGCTCCAAGTGAGACAGAGATGCCAGGCCTGGCCTCAGGCACTGTAGTGCCCTGGATGAAGCTCCAGCTCCTGCTCCTGCTCCTGCTCCTGCTCCTGCTCCTGCTCCTGCTGGGGCGTGTTCAGGCCAGGAGGGCTTGGCCTGCCGTGCTTCTTTCTTCAAAGCAAAACTGGTTTCTTGTTGAGACAGGGTTTCTGTGCAACATGGACACAAACTAGTCACCTGGGAAGAGCCCTCAATCGAAGGATTGAATTGCCCCCATCAGATTGGCTTGTGGGCACATCTGTTCTGCCATTTTTTTTCTATTTAGGTCATTTATTTAAAATAAATAAATTGGCAATTTCTTTTTTTTTGGGGGGGGGGTTTGAGACAGGGTTTCTCTGTGTAGTCCTGGCTGTCCTGGAGCTCACTCTGTAGACCAGGCTGGCCTCGAACTCAGATATCCGCCTGCCTCTGCCTCCCAAGTGCTGGGATTAAAGGCGTGCGCCACCACGCCTGGCTTCTTTCTTTTTTTTAAAATTAGGTATTTATTTACATTGTCATTTTCTTGATTAATGCTTAGGCCACTATGGGCTACCCTTGGGTTATAAGAAAGCAAATTAAGCAAGCCATGGACGAAGTGTTCCTTCGTGCTTTCTGTTCGTGAAGTTCTGCTAAGCAGCCCTCTGACGGGTATAGTGGGTAATAATTAATAAAGAGTACCGCCCACCAAGCCTCTGCATCAAGTCACAGCAGATCCAGCACCTACTCCTTCCAAGTACCTGATCTTAAATTAAATAGATAACCAAACATATTTATGTATATAAACCTCCCAGTCTGCAATGATATAGTGCTATCCCAATGTTTCTAGCCTCTCCAGAACACCAGGAACACGTGACGACAGGAATGATATCTGCAGTTCCCTCTCTGCTCTGCTCCTGTCATCCGCTGAGCCGCCCCTTCCCACCCCTCAAAACTAAGTAGGAGAGAAAGGTTAGAGGGGAAAGGAGACACACACCCACTTCTTTAGATTATGATGTTTAGGGGCATAGGGGTCCTTGGGGCAAGTCCAATTTACATAGGATATCTTCAACCAGCAAATCAGCAAGAGTGAAAGCAGCAGCAGAGGGAGCAGCCGCAGCCACAGGCCCTCTTCCACAGAGTCCCCAGAAGCCAGGCATAAACTGTCTGCAGCTGCCAAGATCACGCCCCTCCTAGAGCAGGAGGCAATCATCATTAGTGGCTGTGGACAGTTTGAAGCAGTCCCATAACCCACACCTGGGATTAAAACAAAAACATACGTTCATAACCTGGTTTTTAACGAAACCAATATTCTCACCATGTATCTCCTTTCCTCCCCAGACTGCTTAGAATGTTTATCACAGCAACAGAAAACAAACCAGGCTTGCTCCTCCACCCGGGTGCTTGCCCTGGAGCTTCTTCTGGCTCCAGACTAGGGATTCTCCTCCTCCCTCAGTGTCTGTAGTGTTGCTAGTACCATAGTGCCCGCCCGCCCTGCCTGCCTCCTCCAAATAATGCGTGTAGGCCAGTTAAACATTGTAACCCTATCATTAAAGATAGGATGATAGTAAGATAAGATGAGATTGTGCAAAAGGGTTTGTGGGTGTGGCACGTATGAGAGATGCACCTGTGGAGGCTAGAGCAGGCTAGGCTTTGGAGCCAGAGATCTCAGGTCCCCTACCTCACTGCTCCAATCCCGCCCTTCAGTGCCGGGCTGCAGCATGCATGGCTTAACATCTACACGGGTGCTGGAGAGTCACTCTCTACAAGTCTACAAGGCGTGTGCTCTTTCCTACCGAGCCGTCTTTCCAGTCCCCGAAGCCTTGAGTTTTAGAAGCTGTCCTTCCTCCAGGATCAATCAAGGAAGACAGGAAGAGCTAGGGTGAGGCTGCTGTCTGTAGCCCAGATGTGTCAATCAGAAAGGGCTTTGACTATATAAGGGAAGATCGTCTGAAACACTGCTGGGGGCTTGGCTGGCTTGTGTTGTGCTACTGTTGTTTTGTAACACTTAGACTTTCATATGCTAGTTAAACCTTTAAAACATTGCCTTTTAAATTTTGACATAAGGTTTTCATTAAGCTGTCCAGACTGACCTTGAACTCACTCAGGTATCCTAAGCAGGCCCTGAACTTACTATCCTCCTCCTCAGTCTCCACATAGCTCTCTCTCTCTCTCTCTCTCTCTCTCTCTCTCTCTCTCTCTCTGTATCTGTGTGTGTGTGTGTGTGTGTGTGTGTGTGTGTGTGTAAACACTGACTATGAAAGAAGCTATTGAGCAAATGTCCTTTTTCCTATTCTGTGAGAATAACTGAAACCCGTGGTAGGGCAAAGCATGGAACAGAGAAAACCAGAATGAGGCTTGAGAGGGAAAGTGTTCTATGCCACTTTGGACAGCTGGAAGGCACAAGCCTTTCAGGATGCCAAGTTACAGAAAATAAAGTATGTGTCTTAAGGTGTTTTTAGAAAGAGAGGGCAGAGCCTTGAACCCAGATGAAGAATCCCAGCAACTTGGAGTGTGACTTGAAGCAGCCTGCACACCCTCTAGGAACTCCTTCACAGTTGCCATATACCTGTGTCAACCGCTCGTCTTATTAACCAATGTACTAGGTGCTTTATTTAATGCTTTCTACATAGGGGTGTGAAGAGCAAGAGTTTTGGTGAAAGAGATATGATCTGTTGGGCCAGGGCATTCACTGCTCTGGGTGTTCACCCGACCTTGCCTGTGAGCACTCAGACCCTTCCTGCTGTGATGTAGAGAGGTCTATGTTATGTTACGTCACATGTGTATGTCTATGTTAAAGGGGTCCAGGTATCAGGTACTGGTGGCTGTGCCCCAGAATAGACTTTCACGGTCCCCACAGGTCATTCCTTTTTCCTGTCATGAGCGTATTTACTCTGCTACCCCTTCCTTATGCAGCAAAACCAGAGCTGTGGCTGCTGCTCCTCCTGGGAGCCACCTCTGGAAGTCCTCCCTGGCTCAGCTGCCCACGCGGAAGGAGGCTATTGGCTACTCAAGGCAAGCCCCTGTAGGTCTTAGCGGGACAGGTTTTTTTGTTTGGGTGCAATGGCTTTTAACCTTGTGCATCTTTTCTTTTGAAACAGACAGTTGATGATGAAGCAATAGCAGCATAAATGAAGATCAAGTAAGGGGAGGAGAACGATGCCCAAGGGTGGGTGTTCTAAAACACCACAGCAAGAAGACTTTTCTCTCAGCAACGACATGGTGGAGAAACAAACTGGAAAAAAGGTAACCCTTGCCTTGCCCTAACTTCCTCTTGCCTCTCCTGAATCATTAAGGTCCAGGGTACGAGCCAAAGACGGCACTCACACCATGTGCTTACAGAGCCACACCATTACTCTCACCTTGGCTGGCTTTGTGAGGTCTTTGCTACCAGGAGTGTCCTGTTCTCTTGTGAGCCATTCATTCACCGAAAAGGCCCTGTTTAATTAAGTTTGTCATAAACAAACCCCCAGCAGACTTCTATATAGAATTTGCCTTTCTGTGTCCTCAGAACCCTACGATATATTGTCCTGTGTTCAGTGAGACAGTTAACAATGCCACAGCTATACTGGCTATAAATACTGCTTAGACATTAGACTTGGGTGGTGGTGGAGTATGCCCTTAATCCCAGCTCTGGGGAAGCAGAGCTAGAGGACATCCTGATCCCCCAAAGCGAGTTCCAGGACAGCCAGGGCTACACAGAGAAACCATGTATCTAAAAACAAACAAAAAAACAAAACAAAACAAAAACCCAAAAAAATAAATAAAATAAAAATAAATATTCTGTAACTCTAATTGCTATAGTTAGTGTGCTGTTGACATCCGATTCTGGGGCATATATTTCCTGGCATAAAGGAAAGATTCCAAAAACAAGTTAGAATTGAAGCCTTAAGACATGTGTTTAGTTGCTTGCTTATGTTTGCCTGACCATTGCCAAGCCCATGAGTGGTTTTGGGACTGGGTTTCTTCCCTGTGCTACAACAGCATCTGAGCCAGTGAGGTGAGGTCCAACATTCCCTCAGAAATGACCTCATGTCTTTATAAGGTCTTTCCTGAAATTCACTGGGAATTTCACTGATTGTCACTCCTGATTGTCTTGACACCTGGGTCTGTGAGAGGGTCCCAGCTCTGGTTTGCTGTCAGTCTTTGATCCTTCTGCATGTTGAAAATACTCTCCTGTGATTATTAGCAGGTATCTACATGTAAACATGGCAGAGCTGGATGATTGGCTCATCCGATTCAAGGGACCCTTGACAGTTTTCAAAGGCATGGTTTCCATGGACTGGGAACAACAGGGAAGGCTCCAGTGTCCTCCTTAGCACGTGCAGCTCAGTCTGTGGGAGTCAAGTCCGAGCAGTGCCCGGACTTCCAGTCTTCTGTTTGGGCCTTGGAGGGACCCTTCCTTCCTCAGACCCAGCCATCTTCCTGTCCTAGCGCAGCTCCTGCCATAGCTTGCTCTCCACCTCAGAACTGACAGCATCCCCCCGAACATGGCCGCTCAACTGCTGCTCTTAACTGCCCCAGGCTCCCTTTCCATCACTGCCTTCTGAGGCTTCAGTTTAGACGCTCTCCATCTTGTCTGACTACTGCTTTTGTCTGTTAAAGAATTCTCCAGAGAGCTCTAACTCCTGGGGGTGGGGGTCAGAGTGGGGGGAGGGAGGGAGGGCCCTGCCTTTTGGTTAGACTGACAAAGATGAACAAGTTTGTCCAAGAATTAGTTCTTCAGTGTGTGTCCCAGAATTGCTATGAAAGAAGCTGTGCCTTTCGGGTGCATGGCACATGGCTGGGCAGAAATGGGTGAAAGGACGAGGTCTTGGTCAGGGTCTGGAAGACAGGCTGAACTCTAGAAAGTCATGGTGAGAGCCTCCCAGCAACACCTTCATTGCTCATGTTCCTGGTGCTCCAGGGCCAGGAACGTGGAGATGGTTCAGGTTGGTGGGGGTTGTCATTAACTCTGCTATGGGCTGTGTACTAACTGTGGGGGTCCTCCGTGAGTCCCATCTAAGGGGTGTGGGTGTGTGTGTGACCTAGAAAGAGCAGTCCAAGATGGAGACTGTTCTTCAGGGACTACAGAGGATCCCAGGTGGCAGCTGTTGGGTGCATGAAGGAGGGCCTGTTAGTGACAGGACACTGACCACTGCAAACCTGCTTCCTCATGTGCAGGCGCATGTTATCAAAATGTGAAATATTTGTGAAAGGAAAGAGCTGCTGTCACATACCTTGCTACAGACCCATTAATGACACAAGCTGGCATGTAGAGAAGAAAGGGCCGAACATTCATATATTGTATGGATATATATTGTATACTGAATAGCTGAATAGCCACGGTTGAAACCAGCACATTCCCTGCTCTGATGGTCCACAGATGTGTTATCCAAGGCCCCTCAGCAGGAAGTGATACCTCTTGTCCAGTTCAGGCTCATTCTCACTCTTCTGTGACAGCAGAGACCTCCATGAGAAAAGAATGCAAACGCAGACCCTTGTGGATTATCAGAGGCCTCTAGACTGAGAACTTACCTCATGCAGACTTGGAGAGTAGAAGGCACCTCTAAGGGTGGGCATCTGCCTCTGCCTAATTAGGCCCCTCAAGTACAGACATCCCTTAATTTGCAAACTATTGATCTGCACCATGCATGTCTAGTGGGCCTTGCAATACCAGAGTGCCTTTGTGGAACCCCATTGTTGCTCCGGACAAACACAAACTGAGTCTGATGGCTGCTCCCTGGGGTCGAAGCACACCTTAATCGGCAGCAGTGTGAGGGATGGCGAACGGCTGTAGTCAGGCTGTTGGGTCCTATGGTTTTTTAGGTGCGCTGAAGGTCTATATAGGAAATGTAGACTCCCCGTGAGAGATAGGAGATACAGGAGGCTGTGCATTCAAATCAGTCAGTGCCTGAAAGCACTCCCCTCTGACACTGCTTATTAGCATTCAGAGAGCTTGTGGGTGTGACCCTTTCCTCAGTGCCCATTTCTCCAACAGAATCTGATAGCAGATGTTGATCAGAGTATTCTAATTTACGAAGTGGTCTTGCTTAACGGTGGACAGTGCTCAGAATGCTTGGACCATGCTGGCTTTTCCCAGTTGCTGAGTCCACATTCACTCTCAAGAACATCTTTCTATTGGGGGTGGCATTTCAAGACAGGGTTTCTTTGTCTTGAACAGTCCTGACTGTCCTGGAACTTGCTTTCATAGACCAGGCCAGCCTCAAGCGCTGGGATTAAAGGCAGGCACCACCACAGCCTGCTCAAGAACTTCATGTTTAGGTGCTCTGTGTTCTAGATAAAGAAGTTGGTGTGTGCCACCTTCCATCCCTGTTTTGTTTGTTTTTCAAGACAGGGTTTCTCTGTGTAGCCCTGACTACCCTGGAACTCACTCTGTACACCAGACTGGCCTCGAACTCAGAAATCTGCCTGCCTCTGCCTCCCAAGTGCTGGGATTAAAGGCGTGCGCCACCACCGCCCAGCTTTTGTAGTCTGCAAGTTCAACAAGTACTTCTGAGCCATCTTTCCAGCCCCTTCTATTTTACTTTAAATACAAATATCATTTACCGTTCAAATATAAGCATGTAGTGTTTCCAGGTTCTATCATACCTCAGTGTTCATGTGCACCAGCAGGCACATGGCGGCGTTTTCTCTGAGATCCTGTGCTTGGCTGGTGCAAAGGCTGGCCCCACCTCCCTCTGTATGAGTGCTAGAAATGTTGAAGGCTACAGGCAGGGGCTACTCTGTCACCCAGGAGCTTCATACAGTCCCCTAGGGTACTAGGATGAGGCAGACAGCAACCTGTGCCTTCTTCACTTCATAGCGTGTTTACTGAGAGCCTTTAGCTAGCTGCCTGTGGGCCCCGTGCTCTAGGCCAAACTGGTCAGTCCTGGGGAGACTGTACTTGTGTCCTGGAACAGGAGGGGCCGTTGATTGCCACAGGGAAACATTTGCTTGTTTTGGCACATGAAGTAAAATCATGACTGACTTGAGGGTTTAACCCGGAAATATCTGAAAGCATCACTTTCTTTTGTAGGATAAAGATAAAGTTTCTCTAACCAAGACTCCAAAGCTGGACCGCAGTGATGGAGGGAAGGAGGTGAGAGAACGAGTCACCAAGCGGAAGCTGCCCTTCACCGTAGGGGCCAATGGAGAGCAGAAAGACTCGGACACAGGTACCAGCCTGGGCTTAACACTGTATCCACGGAGGAGTCTTGCCGTAGCTATTTCACCAGTCTGTGCAGCCCAGCCCAGGGTAATACCAGTCCGGGCAAGAGACAGGCCTCTAGGTCATGGCTACCCATGCCCAGGGTATACAGAGCAAAGATGGTGTCCCACAGCTACCAGGGCACATGGGCTGCTGCAGAACCTAGGGAGTCTTCCTAAGAGTGCAGAACAGGAGAGAGCCTGGGTGGGCTTAGCACCCTTCACTGTGTATTCCAGGGCTGACTCTGTCTTGGGCTGCTCAAGGAGAACTGGCTTGCATATCCATCTGCATGTGGTGATCCTTGTATGCAGACAGGACCCCACTCAAGGCCCATTCGGCAGTAGAACACCAAAATGACAGAGGAGGTATCTGGTATCTCCTAGCACTGAGGCCAAGATGCTGAGACACAGTGTACACCTGACCATGCTCACAGGGCCCAGGCAGAGACCAGGACTAGCTAAGTGGCTTATCTGTGCATAGATATAGGCAGCGCTATAACTTTATGCAGACAGCTCCTGCACTTTGTGTTTGGGGTAGGAGGTTTATAGATATGTGAAGCAGGGCTTCCTACACCTCCAGAGAAGACCACATCAGACCTGAATATCCGTGTGTGTGTGTGTGTGTGTGTGTGTGTGTGTGTGTGTGTGTGTGTGTTAATAGCGTTTGTAAGGATTGAAATACAGCCTCTGAAATGGCCAGTGGACCATCTAAGTGCTTAAGCAAGTGGACCTTGTAGTGCTTAGGAGAGTGCTGTGGAGGGAAGTCTCTGTCCTTCTGTGGAGGCCTCTTGGATTCGTGTGTATCAGAGGTGTGTCTCTGTGAGGCTCTGCACACTGTACTCTGGCTCTCCTGGCTGTCCTTTGCTGTAGGCGTGCTACCAAACCATTGATGTTTAACACCACTTGGGAGGTAGTGAGTGGTCTGCCCTCTACTATGCTGTCAGTGACTTTTGGTTTTTCGAGACAGGGTTTCTCTGTGTAGTTCTGGCTGTCCTGGAACTCACTCTGTAGACCAGGCTGGCCTCGAACTCAGAAATCCACCTGCCTCTGCCTCCCAAGTGCTGGGATTAAAGGCGTGCGCCACCACCGCCCTGCTCGACTGATTCTTTTATAGCATTTGTGAGTCTGCTCTGTTAGTTGCAGTGATAGACTGGATTCCTTCATGGGGAAATGGAACCCAAAGCCTACGTGCAAACTCTACTGTTGATGGATACTTTAACGGTTTGTGAGTTTTCTCAGGCTGGTTTTCATCTCCATAGTACTGGAAGTATTGGTTTGTCTTCATCCACTGGGTTCTTCTCTCTCTCTCTCTCTCTCTCTCTCTCTCTCTCTCTCTCTCTGTCTTCATCCACTGGGTTCTTCTCTCTCTCTCTCTCTCTCTCTCTCTCTCTCTCTCTCACTCACTCACACACACACACACACACACACACACACACAAAAGCTTTTTTATAATCTTTCTCTTCTATACGTTGAATATAGAAGACATACAGCTGAATACCTAAGGTAGTGCTGGCTTTACAAATGGTGTATGATGGAGTGGGTGGGTGGCAAAAATCTTGTCTGCAGGGTCTTCTGCAGTGGCACCCACACCTCATTCAGGATGGTGAGGAAAGGATTGCGGGATTGATGGAATAGTGCTGACATCTGCAAGTTTTTTAACTAGTGACCAAGATAGGATCTCTCTAGGGTTGTCAGACCTCCCTGTCTGAGGTTATTACAGAAAAATGTGCTCCAGGCCAATAGCTTATCCTTTCCTGACCCTACAGTGTCCCTCCAGCGCCCTCTGCTGATAATGTACAGCTTAGACTCATTGTTGATGACAGATACGGCCTACCCCAGTAACGCAAGGGACCCTCCCACGCTCACCCCAGTCAGGATTCCTAGTAGCAAATAATGAGCTTGACTCACTGTGCCCTCAAGCTGACAAAGAGGCTGCCTAGCCTTAGGTAACCAAGCCACACAAACCTTTCCTGTGTCCCAGACCCTACCGCACATGGCCCAGCCCAATGGAGGTGTGGCTTCCCTGATGCTTCGTCAGGACTGAGGGCGTCCTGCCAAGAACAGTAATACAGTTTTGTCTGTTGTGAGTCACAAGCTTGCCCTCCCAAGGTTGTATGTCAGTATGATGGTGCCAGTGCAGCAGCCAGATGCTGTGGGTCTTCAGATAGACAGAAAGATGGAACACACTTGCTATCATAATGCCCAGAAGCTGTGGACAAGAGTCTATCCTGTGCTAGGAAAACTGCATTTCTAGCACAGGTCAGCTGACCCCTGTGACACCAGCGAGGTTGGAACATAACAGACTTGGCTGTCAGTAATGGGGAACCAGGCAGCTCAGAGCCCTCATCTCAGACTGTAAGCCCACCCCACCCCACCCCACCCCTCAGGGCCTCTTCCCAACCTCTCCACATACATCACCTGTTGAAGAAAAGCTCTTCTTCCTACTCTTGGTCTGGTCTCACTGTAGAGTTCCAGCACCAGAACTATCAATGACCTGGTGTGGTATCAAGGACTTTTCACCCTGGAGCTTGGGATGATTCTATGACTTGCGGGCCACCTAGGGCTACATAAGAAAAAAAGCCTTCATTGAGGAATTCTGTGATTTGCTTCAAATGATACTATTTTTACCCCTACCTACCTTCCTAGGGCTAGTAGTGAAGCCAAACCCGTGCTTCTTTGGAAGGAGAGAATTAAGGCTTTCTTACATCATGTGTACCTTCTAGCAAGCGTCTTTTCTGGGGTTTGCACAGCACATCGACTCTTACACATTTTCTTAAGTGCTCAGCCCTCAGCTTCTCTTGCCATTGGCTGCATGGGAATGTATGGAACTCGGAACACTTGGTGTAGGAGGCAGTGTGTGCACTGATGAGGCTTTCACCCCGTGCTCGCTAGATGGCGTAACTGTGGGCTGCGTATTGGCAGATGATAGACCGTTGCAAATGAGAAAGTAGAGTCTGTCCTGTCTGCCAGGCGGAATTCAGGGCTTGCCCTTGGGCTGAGATCAGCCTGAAAACCACGCTGTGACTGCTTGCTTACAATGAAACATGTCCAAATAAAATGCTTTACGGACTTGAGAAGTGGTTGGTCTGGTGTATTTCTCAGCCATTTGCCCTGCCCATTTTTTCTTCACAAAGATGACTGTAGACTAGCAAAAACAATGTAATTTCAGTTTCACATTCTGTATCTTTCAATCCAGGGGCAGTGTGTTCTGGTACCCCTGTTCTGGCAACATCAACTTGACACCAAGGCCCGGGACTGTTGTTCAGCATTTGGCTTATTTAAGCCAATGTGAAAGGGGGTTCCTTAGGCAGATAAGAGGAGCAGCAGCTGAGCAGGCAGTGTGGTCCCAGCTCTGCACCACTTCTGCTCCCAGCTGCTGGTGTCTGGGCCTTAGTGCATGTCTGGACCTGCTGTCTTATGTACTTTTCAGTCATCAGCGTGCACTGTGTAGTGAGTAAGTGGCAGTTTGTTGACTTGTGCTGCTGGTCTTGTCTGGATCATCATATGCTAACGTCACTCATGTTCTGCTGGACTATGCAAGAGCAAGCCTGTGTCTGTCTCATGTGGTTCTGGGAGAGCAGTGATCACAGAGGAGTCAGGAAGACGATCTGCAGAGGTCTTAGAAGCCAAGTCATTGTTTACTTCAGTCTGGCCTCACTGCCGTGCAGTGACTGGTCCGTTTCTCAGGAGGAGGAACAGGACTGGAAGAAGACTGCACTGTGGAGGTGGGGGCACAGGGACAGTGCATAGCTGAATGTCACTTAGCACAGGCTTTCTTTTTCTACATGATTGATTATGGCTGCCCTACAAATGAAAGAAAAAGGTATCAGGAGTCACTGATATCACTCAGGTGTCACTCAGTGAGGGTGTGCTGCAGGTTGGGCTGCTGAGAAGAACACTCGGATTGAACCCTCTACCTGTTGGGAGTCCTTTTTGCAATTGATGACTTAGTATGTTTCTTCCACAATTGGGACTTCGTGATTGCAATACTGTGGCTAAATTACTCTAGATTCCAAGACTTGGTCCCATATTTGGTAGGTAGGGAATGGTGGTGGGATTTTGTTGTGTTAGGACACATAGGACAAAGGTTCTATACCTTGTTGCTGGTAGGAACCATAGGGAACTGTTCCCTGGAGAGTCTGGTTCTGAAGGTCCGTGAGAGCCACAGTTGAAGTGATTAGATAGGAAAGCCAAGGACAACCCCACACTGTGACTCGAATGCAAGTGCATTGTCTCGGTAGGAGAGAGGATAGAGATTGGGGGAAGAAATAAACTAAGTATCAGAAGTATCTAGAAGTGAAAATTATTAGTAAAATGAAAAATCCAGTGGTTAAGAGCACGAACTGGTCTTTCAAAGTCCCAGGGTTCAATTCCCAGCAACCACATAGTGGCTCACTATGAGATATGATACCCTCTTCTGGGGTGTCTCAAGACAGATACAGTATACTATTAAACATTAAAAAAAGAATTCAGTGGCCAGACTATATAATTAGACAACATTTAAGAGAAAAATCACTGTGATAAAACACTTAGTAAACAAGTCCGAGGGCTTGAGCCTATGACGCACACTGGGTTGTAGGTTGTGGTGGCTGGAAAAAAAATCTCAGACCAGTGAGAGGCCCTGTTACCCGCCACTAAAGATGAGTTTGTCTGAGAACAGACATCCCAGGTTGACCCTTGACGTGCTCTGATACACACCTGCACACACAAACACTGGCAGAACAATCGGTGGACTCACTGTAGCTGAAGACATCTATCTCCTGAACTGAGACATGGTTGAGATAGAAAATAGGAAAGAGGTGAGAGAAGAGAGGAAGGGTAATGGGTCTGGTTAGAGCTATGGGGGGGAGGCGGGCCCAGGAGAGCTGAGGAACGAGCCACAAGCAAGGGAAGAGTAAGATGGGCACGTGCCGTAGTCATGCCGCGGTTCCTCAGCGCTTACTGAGCCGTATAACATCAGGTGGGCAGAGACGACAGCGAAGCGCACAGGCCTCTGCTCTGCTGCCTCTCAGTCAGGGGATCTGTTCTCTGTCAGAGGAGGCTGCCAGTGCAGCCATGTCCAGTCCTGCAAGCCACAGCAGCAGTGTCAGGTAACCCATCCAGGCTTTCCTGGTGCTGAGTGATAAAGCACTGTCTCACCTCAGAGGCCTGGCATGAGAGAGACATATGTGGGTGCAAAGAAAGACACTGCAGAACAGCGGAGCGCCATCACAGTCCTTGTCTCTGCCTAAGAGAACCAAACTGTCACAGCCGAGGTGTTGCCAGGTCTGTGGGTCACAGTTTGGGGGGGGGGGCTATCGGATCCAGTTGGACAGCCCTCCCTACTGGGGCTCTGGTGTACTTGTGACCCCACCACTCATTCAACTGTGCCATAGACCGTGTCACCTTGGAGCTGTCAGTGGCCTACTTAGCGCTTTAGCAGACACCATGTAACATGCGGGTATGGAGCTCAGTCACTCTCTAGACTACCCATTCATCTTTTCTCCAGAAGCCTGATAGAGTATCTCAGTCTGGTAAGCACTCAGGTTTGCCAGACTTTGTTGTCTGGGGAGTGAAATTGGACAGTTGTGGGTGCCAGTTGTGGTAGTGAGGAGACTTGAGGAAAGCCCTTTTCAGAACCAGTCCCACCTCACTCCACTCCCAGTTAGACATCTGATAAAATGAGGAGTTCCTGTGCTCAGGGACAAGTTCTTCATTCAGTGGGAGGGGAGCACAGTGTTTTAGTGGTTGTCGCATGTCCCTGAGCATCTTTAAGATGCGTCCTCTCTGGTTGAGCAAGAGCCAGTAGTCAGTGGGCTGCAGGGCTGGCTGGTTGGCAGCAGCTGTTCGGCGGGATAAGCAAGCAGGTCTTGTATGCAGCCTTGAGCCTTTGAATGGCCTGCTAAAGAGAACATGCGCCTCAAACTGCCAGTGTGCCACCTTTCACTAGGCTCCTTTGTTATCTTTAAATACCTTTACCTTAAATATCTTTAAATGTGGCGTGGCAGGCGGCAAACTCCTTTAATCTCAGGAGGGCAGAGGCAGGCTGATCTCTTCAAAGTTAGCCTGGTCTACGAAAAGAATTCAAAGTTAGTCAGGGCTGCATGGTAAGATGCTCTCTCAAACAAAAACAAAGTCTGTCGGGATTTCAGTGCATTCAAATAATGCTGGCCCTTGTGAGGGTGGAGGCAGGAGGATGGGGCATTATAGTCTGGGCTATGTGAGACCCTGTTTTAAACAAACGAAACAAAAATACCACCTTTAACTCAGTGGGCAGGGTTGTTGGGAGGCTCATTTGAGACTCAATATTATAGTGCCAGACTTTAAAAAAAATAAAAGTGTGCTTTATGATGTGAAGACACACTAGCCTGCACTGCACCAACCACATACTGCACAGAAGCAGAGCGGACTGCGTGGTTTTGTCTCTTGGAGTTGTTAGTCTAAGTAGCAGATGTAATCGAGGAGTATGTCATACTCTATGGTACAGGTGGCGTGGCTTTCAGAGACTTTGTTCTCATTGATTTTTTTTCTCATATTTGTATATCATGGCTTATTTAAAACTAGCTAGTGGTTACCGCTTAAGGCGTTTAAGGGAGTTAATCCTGAATTGTTAAAGAGGCGGATGTCACTGCCCACAGGCTTGTAACATTAAAAATCTAAGTCACCAAGCCACGAGTTTAGTTTTTAAGAAGGCAGTCTTGACATACTTGTAAAGAGCTAACAGTTTGTCACAACACTCAGTAGGAAAGTCTGGAGGGCCTGAAGACACTAAATGGAAGAGAGGGAAGAACTGACAGAGCTGAGGCAGTCTCCAGTGACAGACATCGTGTGGTCACCTAGGCTCCTTTCTTTCTTAGAGTTGTCACCTGCTCTAGAGGAAGGCAGACACTTTGAGAAGCCAGTTCATTCCCGCAGAGGGTTTCTTGAATGGAAAGGAAGAAAAGTCCTACAAGTACCATCCCCAGGCTATGTAGCTTGTGCCTGGGGAACCTTGAAATCCCTCTCAGATCTCCACCATTAGACATGCAGCTAGGCAGGAGTCAATGTGAGAGCTTTGTGTTCCCGAGTCACAGACTCTGGGGCATCTTCCTCACACCCACCTCTTAACAGCAGCACAGTCTCCAATAGAGGTTGGCAGGCCATTTTGCCACCGGTCAAAGGCGCCCAGGGCCTGCTTGTTAGGAGCGGTTAAGATGGAACAGCTGAGCTGTTACATCGTTCTTGTTAGTGCTCTGTGTTGATGCCTTTAGATGCCTCCAGCTCAGTCCATGTTGTGGTACTGCAAGGCTGGTACGGTCCTCGAAGCACCATGGCATGAAATGGAGGTTCCTAGAAGCAAGAAGAAAGGTACAGTACTGACAAGTTGGCCTTGATTTATTTACATATATTAAACTGTGTCTGCCATTTTTATATGTGCACTGTTTGTTTGGAGGAGGGCTGGGAAGTTTTACTGCAGACACATCTAATCGTAGCGACCTGTCCCACGTGGGGTCACCAGGTCAGCGGTGTTGAACATCCTACTGCCTTCGTGTGTGGTGCCTGTAGGGAGCCAGTGGTTGGTGGAGACCGAGACTTCCCTGACGGGCTGACAGCAGGGTATCACACTGTCTCTCACAGACTGCTCAGACTGGGGTGATGCCAGTGCTCACAGCACGGTCACTTCCCCTCCGAGGCCTTCCTTGTTGCTCTGTAAGCGCTGGGTGGAATGAGGGGGCTCTGGAACATCAGTTAAATCTGGCTTTGAGGATTGGGCATGAAGTCTCCCCTCCCTTTCTCCCTCACCCGCCGCACAGAGAAGCAGGGTCCCGAGCGGAAGAGGATCAAGAAGGAGCCTGTTGCCCGCAAGTCCGGGCTGCTGTTCGGCATGGGGCTGTCTGGGATCCGAGCGGGATACCCCCTGTCTGAGCGTCAGCAGGTGGCTCTGCTCATGCAGATGACTGCTGAGGAGTCCGCCAACAGTCCAGGTGAGCACAGGAGGGAGGGAGGGAGGAAGGCAGGCAGGGGGCCGCTGTACCTGGCTGGTGCTGGGTCCCGTGTGGATCCCCTTTCCCTATGAAATGGTGGCTCTTGAGGTTCCCACGGAACAAAGCTGCCTTCTGTAATGCCCCGCCTCTTTCCTCCTTGGCCTGCAGTAGATACAACACCAAAGCACCCTTCCCAGTCTGCAGTGTGTCAGAAGGGGACCCCCAGCTCGGCCTCAAAAACCAAAGACAAGGTGAACAAGAGGAATGAACGCGGAGAGACGCGCCTGCACCGAGCCGCCATCCGCGGGGATGCGCGGCGCATCAAGGAGCTCATCAGCGAGGGCGCTGATGTCAATGTCAAGGACTTTGCAGGTGAGCCTGCTGCTCCTCCCCCTGCCCCTCCCACTGCTCCTCCCACAGTGGCAAGGCAGCTGGGCGGGCCCCAAGCAAGCATAGGAGTATGCTTGACTTCTGTGCTGACTGACATCCACACAGTGGATTAGTGTCTGTGGAAGAAGTATTTCAGGATCTTAACAATTTGTTTTTTTTCTTTTGGAGGGGTGGGGGTTAAATATTTCCTTCCATTTGGCTACCACAGGCTAGGAGGTCACATGCTAGTGACAGTCCAACGGAGGCCAGCATGCTACAGACTGAGCATACTTGCTGTTTCCTACAGAGGCTGGGCTGGTGATAAGTGGGGCTGCCTCCCAGATGTGCCATAGGCCAAGGCTTTTAAAATGGAGTGGCTTTTGTGATTCGAGCACTTGGCTGCCTTTTGAAATGTGCTCCACCACCATGTCACAGCACAGTAGGAGAACTGTGTGTGCACAGTGCAGTGGCTGCTGGAGGCAGAGGGCTGGGGATATGACCAGAATACATTATATGAATACATTATATACATGTATGAAAGTCTGTCTCAGGGAAAGAAAGGAAGCTGAGGAGGATTCAGTCAGACTCAGCTTTGTGATGAACCTTGGATTTCCCGTTTGATTTTTTTTCTGACTGTTAGCTTATGTATAACTTATTTCCACAAGTTATAAATCTGCAAAGTCACCATTATGCAAAGCTTTTTTTTCCTTTAAAAATGACACCTTCTCGTCGTCACTCACCACAGTTTAGGCAGGAGTGAAGCTTTCAGGGATTACATGACAAATATCCCAAGTTTCTGTTTTCAGGCTGGACCGCACTGCATGAGGCGTGTAACCGGGGCTATTACGACATCGCCAAGCAGCTGTTAGCCGCTGGTGCAGAGGTGAACACTAAGGGCCTGGATGACGACACACCTTTGCACGATGCTGCCAACAACGGGCACTACAAGGTTGGCATCTCCCTGCAGCCCCCCAGTGGCTGCTCTGTCCTTAACTTCTGGACTATTCTACAGCTTCATGTTTCTCTGTCCTAGCTAGTTTTCACATATGCCGATACTAGGAAGTGAGTTTTGTGTAGTCACCGTTGCTTTCCCCTGTTGCCCCCAACCCCAGCCTTAAGAAACAGCCAGGGTTGTTTCTTCTGCCCTAGGCCAGTACCCAGATAGCCTCTCAGTTTTGATGACTAGTAGTGCTGGCTTTGCAGACTGGATGGACAGATGGACAGCCGTTTGAGTTGCTACTGATCCTATCCAGAAGATCAATCCAGAGTCTAGGAGAGCCTAAGGGATTATAGTCAAAATTAGATTCCTGTGGTGGGTAGCTCAAGACTTCCTTCCTCTCTTAGGGAAAGGGCTAACCACAGTAGGCAGGAAAACCCTAAGATATGCCAGACATACTTCTTGTTGCAAGAGAATGGGTTGCAAAAGTGGATTCCTTACCAGACTCCCTTTGAGGGGTTCTAGCTACAAAAACAGAACACCTGCCTGAGTTAACAGTGCTAAAAACCAGCTCCTGCTTGGTTCTACCATAGCCTACAGATCTTAGGAACCCAATGGTGCACAGTGAATCACTGAATGAAAAAACTGCTGTCCGTGTACACACACACACACACACACACACACACACACACACACGTTTTCAGATAATGACATGATGGTTCGTTTGCTTGCTGGTTTTTAAAGGCCCTTTTAGGAAAAGTTAATGAAAGGTTTCTGCAGTGTCTGAGACTTGTAAAGAATCCATGGACAGTGGTTAGTTTGGGGAAAGCTGACTGAACTGGCTTCATACATCCAATTATGTAAAATGTTACAACCTATAGGAGCACAGTAAAAGCTGAGCAAAAGAACAGTGGTCTCTTTTTCTGAGACAGGGTTTCTCTGTCTCGCCCTGGGTGTCCTGGAACTTACTCTGTAGACCAGGCTGGCCTTGAACTAAGAAATCCACCTGCCTCTGCCTCCCAAATGCTGGGATTAAAGGCGTGCGCAATCACCTCCCTGCTGGCATAGTCCTAAAGGCAACTTTTGAAAGTCTCTCTTCTTGTGTGGAAGGAGGAGATAGATAAAGGAGACAGTAAGCTGGGTATGTGGCCTGTGTTGTTGGCCTTAGGGGAAAGTCACAGAAGGTGCTGACCACTGATGACAGCAGGAATAGGGGTTTGGTCCCAGCACTGCAGGAACCAAATTCTGACAACAGCCCACACACACTGAAGGAAGGAGCCAGTGAGGCTGATTCCTTTGGACTGTAAGGCAGGCTGTGGTGATTTGTTACAGCAGCAATAGAGATGGTATGCGCTAAAACGTCTTTCTGGTGATGAGACCTCGAACTGGAAACAGTTTGAGTGACAAGAGTGTGTGTCAGAGCTTGAAAGGAAGTTGAGGATAGACTGAAGCTGGATGTCTGCGCTGGTGTAGCCTGAGTTACTGTTTCAGGCATATGCTGATGTGATAAATGACTGGACAGCTGTTGAAATGTCACCTGAATGTCCCTGTCACCGATGTAACCATCTCTGTGCATGTAAAACCAAGCAAGGAAAATCAATAAACCAGCTTACAGAAATGTGGTCTTTGTTTGCTCTGTTTCCCATGCCCCGGTCCCCTCTGGGCCCACCTTTGGGACCTGTACTGTTGACCAGCTCTCTCTTGGAAAGGGGAACTACGTGAGAAGGTGGGGAAGAGGTAGTACACCAAGGAGAGCAGGAGAGAGCTGGACCCGCCCTGTGCAGGCCCTCACAAAAGAACACAGCCTTGCTAACGTACGGCTCTGCACGCAGCACCCATGCCCGGGTTAGAGTGGGCTATTGCCTTCTACAGGCATGGCAGGGTAACAGTAGTTTTCAAACAGTCTGTTAATATCAGTATTAATGTTTCGTAGGTGGTGAAGTTGTTGTTACGGTATGGCGGAAATCCTCAACAAAGCAACAGAAAAGGCGAGACGCCACTGAAAGTAGCCAGTTCACCGACCATGGTGAATCTCCTGTTAGGCAAAGGCACATACACCTCCAGTGAGGAGAGCTCTACCGGTAAGCCAGCCCAGCAGGCCGGGAAGTGGGTGGGCGGGGCTGTGTACTGCCTGGCGAGGGAGCGCCGTGCAGTGTCTACATATGGTATTCCCCTGCAGATTGCAACACAGGGTCTACAAGCCTCCTCAGGTGGCTGGCGCCTTCAGACACTTCCAGATACAGGAGTTCTGCCAGGGTACCTCACTGCCAAGATGCCTGTACTCTGTCTGCTGAGATACCAGCCTTGTCTCTCACAAAGCCCTGTGGGCTCCTTCTGCCTGTGGTTGGCCTCAGATGGGACTAAAGTGCTTCTTCAGAAGCAGAGCCGTCCAGCTTCCCCTCCTGGGGGAGGCCTGATCCCGCCACAGGTGCAGAGCATCCTTAACTGATGGTAGGAACATGATGCTGGCCCGCCTGACATCTCCCTTCCTGTTCCCAACAGAGAGCTCTGAAGAGGAGGACGCTCCGTCATTTGCACCTTCCAGCTCCGTCGATGGCAATAACACAGACTCTGAGTTTGAGAAAGGTCTCAAGCTCAAGGCTAAGACCCCAGAGCCCCAGAAAACTGTGACCCCTGTCAAGGACGAGTATGAGTTTGATGAGGATGACGAGCAGGACAGGGTCCCTCCCGTGGACGACAAGCACTTGCTAAAGAAAGACTATCGGAAAGAAGCGAAGTCCAACAGCTTCATTTCAATCCCGAAGATGGAAGTGAAGAGCTACTCAAAAAACAGCACGCTTGCACCAAAGAAGGCATCCCATCGCATCCTGTCAGACACGTCAGACGAGGAGGATGTGAGTGTGTCCATAGGGGCTGGAGAGAAACTGAGGTTGTCAGCACACACAATGCTCCCTAGTAGTAAGGCACGAGAGTCTTCTAGTTCTAGGCAGCAAAAAGAAAAAAATAAATTGAAAAAGAAGCGGAAGAAAGAAACGAAAGGGAAAGAAGTTCGGTTTGGAAAGAGGAGTGACAAGTTCTGTTCTTCTGGGTCAGAAAGTGAGTCCTCAGAGAGCGAGGAGGATGACGGGGACTCTGTGGGGAGCTCAAGCTGCCTCAAGGGGTCTCCGCTGGTGCTGAAGGACCCGTCCCTGTTCAGCTCTCTGTCTGCCTCCTCCACCTCGTCTCACGGCAGTGCTGTGGCCCAGAAGCTCAGCTCCGGCCACACTGACCAGCACACCAAGCACTGGCGCACTGACAACTGGAAAGCCATTTCTTCTCCAGCCTGGTCTGAGGTGAGTTCTTTATCAGACTCCTCAAGGACGGGACTGACCAGTGAGTCTGACTGCTCCTCTGAGGGCTCCAGTGTGGAATCTCTGAAGCCTACGAGGAGGAAGCAGGAACACCGTAAAAGGGTTGGTCTGCAGAGCGTGCCGCCAGAGAAGAGAAGCTCCTTTCACCCCTGCACAGACGGAGCTGTCCCCAAGCTGGACAAGGAAGGCAAAGTGGTCAAAAAACACAAAACGAAACACAAACACAAAAACAAGGAGAAAGGACAGTGTTCCGTCAGCCAAGAACTTAAACTGAAAAGCTTTACCTACGAATACGAGGACTCCAAGCAAAAGTCAGATAAGGCCATCCTCTTAGAGAATGACATCTCCTCTGAAAGTAAGTTGAAAGTGTTGAAACACGACAGAGACCATTTTAAGAAAGAAGACAAGCTCAGTAAGATGAAGCCGGAGGATAAGGAGTGGCTCTTTAAGGACGAGAAGGTGCTGAAGAGGATCAAGGACGCCAACAAAGACCTCAGCAGAGCCTTCCGCGAAGACAAGGACCGCCCCAGTAAAGCCGAGAGGGAGCGAGCCACCAAGGACAAGTCGCCCAAGGAAGAGAGACTGAGGCTGTACAAAGAAGAAAGGAAGAAAAAGTCCAGAGACCGGCCCTCCAAGCTAGAAAAGAAGAGCGACATGAAAGAGGACAAGGTCTCCAAGGAGAAGGACAGGGCTTTCCGAGAGGACAGAGAGAGACTCAGGAAGGAGAAGCTCTACAGGGAAGACACTGCTTTGGATGACTATTGTACCAAAAGTCAGTTTTTGGACCACGAGGACACCAAGTTCAGCCTCTCTGATGACCAACAAGAGAGGTGGTTTTCTGACCTGTCTGATTCCTCTTTTGATTTCAAAGGCGAGGACAGCTGGGACTCAGTGACAGACTATAGAGACATCAAGAGTGACTCGGTGGCCAAACTTATCCTGGAAACTGTCAAAGAAGACAGTAAGGAAAAGAAGCGAGACAGCAAAACCCGGGAGAAGCGAGATTTCAGAGACGCTTTCTTCCGAAAGAGGGACAGGGACTGTCTAGACAAGAATTCTGAGAAGAGGAGAGACCAAACAGAAAAGCATAAAAGCATCCCCAGCTATCTCTCCGAGAAAGACAAAAAAAGGCGAGAGTCTGCAGAGGGGGGCCGGGACAGGAGGGATGCCCTGGAGGGCTCACGGGAGCGGAGGGATGGGCGGATTCGGTCTGAAGAGGTGCACAGGGAGGATCTAAAGGAGTGTGGGTGTGAGAGCACCTTCAAGGACAAGTCAGACTGTGACTTCACCAAGAACCTGGAGCCCTGGGAACGGCCCCATGCAGTACGGGAAAGAGAGAGGAAGGATGCCCTAGAAAAAGAGAGGAAGGAGAAGGGCAGGGCAGAGAAGTACAAAGATAAGTCCAGTGAGAGAGAGAGAAGCGAGAAGTCTCTCCTTGAGAAGTGCCAGAAAGACAAAGAATTTGAAAAATGCTTTAAAGAGAAGAAAGACGGCAAGGAGAAACATAAAGACACGCACAACAAGGACAGGAAAGCGTCCTTAGAGCAGCTGCGGGAGAAGAGAGAGAAGGTGTTCTCCAGCGTCGTCTCCGAGGACTTCTCGGAGCGGAAGGATGACAGGAAGGGCAAGGAGAAGAGCTGGTACATTGCAGACATATTCACAGACGAGAGCGAGGACGAGAAGGAGGAGTGCGCGGCCAGCACCTTCAAGGCTGGGGAGGCCGGCGACACGCAGCGAGCCGAGAGCCTCCCGGAGAAGGAGGATGGCCGAGAACACCCCTCAGACAGGCACAGGAAGTCCTCCTCAGACAGGCAGCACGCAGAAAAGCCAAGAGACAAAGAGGCCAAGGAAAAGAAGAAGGACAGAGGAGCTTCAGAAGGAGGAAAGGACAAAAAGGAAAAAATGGAAAAGATCTTCGAGAAGCACAAAGAAAAGAAAGATAAAGAGTGTGCAGAGAAATACAAGGACAGGAAAGACAGAACCTCTGTTGACTCTGCCCAAGAAAAGAAAAATAAACAGAAGCTCCCTGAAAAGGTGGAAAAGAAGCACTTTGTTGAAGACAAGGCAAAGAATAAACACAAGGAGAAGCCAGAGAAGGAGCACTCTCGGGAGAGGAAGTCTTCCCGAGGCCCTGATGTGGAGAAGAGCCTGCTGGAGAAGCTGGAGGAGGAGGCCCTGCATGACTACCGCGACGACTCCAACGACAAGAGCAGCGAGGTCTCCTCGGACAGCTTCGCTGACCATGGCCAGGAACCCACCATGAGCACACTCCTGGAAGTGTCCTTCTCTGAGCCCCCAGCAGAGGACAAGGCCCGGGAGAGTACCTGCCTCTCGGAGAAACTGAGGGAGAAGGAGCGGCACCGGCATTCCTCGTCCTCCTCTAAGAAGAGCCACGAGCGGGAGAGGGCCAAGAAGGAGAAGGCAGAAAAGAAGGACAAGAGCGAAGACTACAAGGACGGCGGCGGCAGCAGGAAGGAAGCCAGCCAGTACGAGAAAGACTTCCTGGATGCAGAGGCTGACACAGAGGAGGAGCTAGATAAGGCTATTGAACTCTTCTCTTCAGAAAAGAAAGACAGAAATGATTCAGAAAGAGAGCCTGCCAAGAAAATCGAAAAGGAATTAAAGCCGTATGGGTCGAGTACCATCAGCATTCTAAAAGAGAAGAAGAAAAGAGAAAAGCATCGGGAGAAATGGAGGGAGGAGAAGGAGAAGCACAGGGACAGGCACGTGGACGGGTTCCTCAGACATCACAAGGACGAGCCCAAGCCTGCAGCCAAGGACAAGGACAACCCTCCCAGCTCCTCCAAGGAGAAGACCAGAGAGGACAGCCTGAAGCTCAGTGAGGCCAAGCCGAAAGAGAAGTCCAAGGAGAGCACAGAGCGCGAGAAGGGTGACTCCGCCAAGATGAGCAACGGGAACGACAAGCTTCCGCCGTCCAGAGACGCGAGCAGGAAAGACGGCAGGCCCCGGGAGAAGCTGCTGGGAGACGGCGACCTCATGATGACGAGTTTCGAGAGGATGCTATCCCAGAAGGATCTTGAGATTGAGGAGCGGCACAAGCGGCACAAGGAGCGCATGAAGCAGATGGAGAAGATGCGGCATAGGTCTGGAGACCCCAAGCTCAGAGAGAAGAAGCCCACGGACGACGGGCGCAAGAGGAGCCTGGACTTCCCTTCCAAGAAAGCTCTGGGGCTGGACAAAAAGGTCAAGGAGCCAGCTCCCGTGCTGCCCGCGGGGGAAAGCAAGCCACACTCTGGACCGGGTACAGAGTCCAAAGACTGGCTGGCTGGCCAGCCCTTGAAGGAGGCTCTGCCTGCTTCACCCCGCACTGAGCAGGGCCGACCCACTGGGGTGCCCACACCCACCTCGGTTGTGTCGTGCCCCAGCTATGAAGAGGTGATGCACACCCCCAGAACCCCGTCCTGCAGTGCTGACGATTACCCTGACCTGGTGTTCGACTGCACTGACTCCCAGCACTCGATGCCCGTCTCCACGTCCGCCAGCGCCTGCTCGCCACCCTTCTTTGACAGGTTCGCTGTGGCTTCCAGTGTTGTTTCCGAAACTGCAGGACAGACGCCCACCAGGCCCATCTCCACAAACCTTTATCGCTCGATATCTGTGGATATCAGAAGGACACCTGAAGAGGAATTCAGTGTTGGGGACAAGCTGTTCAGGCAGCAGAGCGTCCCTGCACCCTCTAGTTTTGACTCCCCCGGACAGCACTTGCTGGAAGAGAAAGCTGCTCCGCCGCCAGTCCCTGCAGAGAAGTTCGCCTGCCTGTCCCCTGAGTACTATTCCCCAGACTACGGCATCCCCTCGCCCAAGGTGGACACAGTGCACTGCCCACCGGCAGCTGTGGTCAGTGCCACGCCACCCCCAGACAGCGTCTTCTCCAACCTACCACCAAAGTCTTCCCCTTCCCCTAGAGGTGAACTGTTGACCCCAGCCATTGAAGGGGCCCTGCCCCCAGATCTAGGCCTGCCTCTGGATGCCACAGAGGACCAGCAGGCCACAGCTGCCATCCTCCCCCCAGAGCCCAGCTATCTGGATGAGGGCCCCTTCAACACAGTCATTACCGAGGAGCCCGTCGAGTGGACACACACTGCTGAGCAGGCCCTGCCTTCCTCCTCCCTCATTGCTAGTGCCTCTGAAACCCCTGGCAGCTGGCCTGGTGGCTCTGAGCTTATGCTAAAGTCTCCACAGAGGTTTGCAGAATCCCCCAAACATTTCTGCCCTGGAGAAGCCCTCCATGCCACCACCCCAGGACCCTTCAATGCTGCAGAGCCCACATACCCTGTCTCTCCAGGGTCTTACCCTTTGCCAGCCCCTGAACCAGCCCTAGAAGAAGTCAAAGACAGTGGGACAGGAGCCATCCCAGTGGCCATCTCTGCTGCAGAAGGGGCTGCTCCTTATGCTGCTCCTACTAGGCTGGAGTCATTTTTCAGCAACTGCAAGTCACACCCAGATGCACCTCCAGACACGGCACCTGAACCTACAGGGGTCACTGCTGGGGCTCAGGTCGAGGCTCTGGGGCCGCTGGAGAGCAGCTTCCTAGACGGCAATCATAGCATAGCTACCCTCAGCCAGGTGGAACCCGTATCGTGGCATGAAGCCTTTACCAGTCCTGAGGATGACCTCGACCTGGGGCCCTTCTCACTGCCAGAGCTTCCTCTCCAGGCCAAAGATGCTTCAGATGCTGAGGCAGAAGCTGCTGAGGCCAGCCCTGTCCCTCCAGTAGAGAGCCCTCCAGGCCCCACGGTGGCTCTCAGCGGAGGGGATGTCCCTGCCCCCGCAGCTGAGGAACCACCAGCCCCACCTCCTCAGGAAACATCACCTCAGCTCTCCACAGAGCCTGAGCCCTCAGAGGAGCCAAAGCTGGATGTAGTTCTAGAAGCTACAGTGGAAACAGAGGTCCCAGCAGATGACAGTGCCCCTGAAGCCTCAATCTCCAATTTGGTGCCAGCACCCAGTCCCCCTGAACAGCATCCTCCGGGAGGAGGTGATGAAGAGACTGAAGCTGAAGAGCCTTCTGCTGCTCCCTGCTGTGTACCTGACGGACCTACCACAGATGGTTTGGCACAGGCACACAACAGTGTAGAGGCCACCTGTGTTGGGGCTGTGGCCGAGGGGCCCCCAGGCAACGTTCAGCCTGAACCTACAGACCCAGAGCCCAAACCTACATCTGAGGTCCCCAAGGCCCCCAAGGTGGAAGAAGTTCCTCAGCGTATGACCAGGAACCGTGCCCAGATGCTGGCAAGCCAGAGCAAGCAGGGCATGCCTGCCACAGAGAAGGACCCCGTGCCTGCCCCGGCCTCTAGAGCCAAGGGCCGTGCCTCGGAGGAGGAGGATGCCCAGGCCCAACATCCCCGCAAGCGGCGCTTCCAACGGTCTAGTCAGCAGCTGCAGCAGCAGCTCAACACGTCTACACAGCAGACTCGGGAGGTCATCCAGCAGACGCTGGCAGCTATTGTAGATGCCATTAAACTGGATGCCATTGAGCCCTACCACAGCGACAGGGCCAACCCCTACTTCGAGTACCTTCAAATCAGAAAGAAGATCGAAGAGAAACGGAAGATCCTCTGCTGCATCACTCCGCAGGCGCCCCAGTGCTACGCTGAGTACGTCACCTACACGGGGTCCTACCTCCTGGACGGCAAGCCCCTGAGCAAGCTGCACATCCCTGTGGTGAGTGCCGTGGGCCTGTACTTGCAAGCCGTGAGACGGCGGCATCGAGCAGAGAGCCTTGTGGTCAGGAGAGGCGCTGGCGTTCTTGTCCTGCAAGGGTCAGTTTCTCTGCCTAGCTCTATACACACCCACCTCCACCCTAATGGTCCCTTGCCTTTTCCTGCGGTTTCACAGTGAAAGACCTCAGCTGCCTGTCCCGTCTCCATTCCCACCTTCACCTGTCATTCTTGACTCTCACTGCCATCGTGAAGCCTCCACTCCCTCAGTGTCTGGCCTGACAGCAGGGCTCTCCCGTGGCACATCCCACTTGGTCACACGAGCAACTTCCTCTGCCCACCTCAGCCCTGGCCTTACTCTCTCACACAGCACTTAGTGCTGTCCTCCTTCAGGAATCCCTTCCTTCCGGCCTCACTACCAGCAACTTCCTTTTCTACACAGCTGCCTTCCCCCTTGCTTGTTCCTTCCTGACTGAGAGAGACTCACCATTGTGCCACAGTGTAAGGGCTTGTCTGAGCCCCCAGGGAGTGGCCGTGCTGACCCCTGCCTAGGCAGAAGCTACACACATGGGGAAACGGGAGCATGGCCGTACAGCCAGCAGGCATGTTTACGTGAGGTCTACCCTGTGGGCATGAGTCAGGTACTAGTCACTGGAGTGAGGCCACCCAAGCCTCCTGCTGAGTTGTTGCCTGCCTTCCGGAATCCACTAAGACTATAAAATCAAATCTCAGATGAATCCTGCCCGCCAGTTACTCTGTAGCATTGCTTGCGCCCAGGCTTTTCTATTTCTTCCCCAGCACCTCTAATGATGGAGCTTCCTGTGTGGTACAGAAAGGTCCCATCTGTGTGTGCTGTCACTTCTCTGAGCGTCCCTCTCCTGACTCACACGTGCTGCCCAGCTCTGACCCACTGCCACCACACATGCTTCTCCTCTGATATATAGTGATAAGAGACAACAGAAGTTATTTGCCTGGGGTCCTGTACACAGTCCAGCCTACCTCTGTGTCTGACTTCCGCTAGGCACTACAGACGTCTGTCCTCTCCTCTGCCTTCCCCGTGACACTTCATAGGGCCATGGGGATACGGGTGGTTGACTGTCTGGCTCTCCCCACACTACCTCGACTGGTCACTCTCGGGACCGCCCCAGCCCCACGGTGCTCCATGGCGTAGGTGGGCGCGCCTGAGCCCAGATGCTCGGAGCCTTCCCTGCCACTGTGTGTAGGGTTGGCCTGCACTCTCCTTTGTGCTGCCAGGTAACCACCAGGCACCTCTCAACAAGGCTCTGTGGGTGGGGTGCCGGGCTGGAGCAGCTTCACATTTTTAATATGCTCGTTGCGGCTTACCTGTCTCCCCGTGTGTTTGCAGATCGCACCCCCTCCCTCTCTAGCGGAGCCCCTGAAGGAGCTGTTCAAGCAGCAAGAGGCTGTGCGGGGTAAGCTGCGCCTGCAGCACAGCATCGAGAGGGTAAGTGCGGCCTCGGGGAGGGGCCTGCCCACACCAGTCTCAAGCTGACCTGTTCCTCTCTCCTTCAGGAGAAGCTGATTGTGTCCTGTGAGCAGGAGATACTTCGGGTTCACTGCCGGGCAGCCAGGACCATTGCCAACCAGGCAGTGCCGTTCAGTGCATGCACAATGCTCCTGGACTCCGAGGTCTACAACATGCCTCTAGAAAGCCAGGTCAGTGACACCGCCAGCTGCAGGTGCCCGCCTTCACGTTTCCTCCCAAGACACACCCAAGCCTCTCTGCCCTGCGTCTAGCCCAGGTTGCCTCAAAGGCATGGCAAGGCCCAGTCTCCGAGGCAGGCGATGCCTGCAAATAGGGTGAAGAGCAGCCCCTCCCCTCTCCCGGGCTGCACGGTCATGTCAGCCCCGTCTTGAGCTCCAGGCGACCAGAGCTGCTATGTTAGTGGCCACGATGGGTCCATGATAATTCCAGCAACAAGATATCGGGGCCACAGAACACATTCCTGCGAGGTGCAGAGGCCTAGCTTCTTAGCTACGTTCTGTATGGAGGTTGGTTTTCTGTGGGGCAGTTGGAGCCACAATACTCAGCCTGTCTGCACTACACGCCAGAGCAGCGTTCCAGTACCTCAGCTGCATTCCTGCCCCAACCTGTCACTGACCACAGTCCCCATCTCCCTGAGGAAGCTCCCAGCAGTCTTCCCTAGCTCCTTCTGCTCTGCACTGTCGTCTCCGACAGATGGCTGCCCTAAACCACCTGCCAGGCTGTCCCACAGGCCGCCCCAGCCCACACACTACTCTCTGTCCCTTGTGGACATCTCATGGCAGTTAGACTTACTCCAGGGCTGTGTGCTGGTGAGACCTTGGTGAGGCCTGTCCACGTACAGCATGTAACACTGTTAATACGTGGGGAAAGTACACGCGTGCTTTCCTTGTTGTGCACAGCTTCACAGTCTCACGTGGCCTGGGCCAGCCTTGGACTCTGATTCTGCCTCCCACACCTCAGGGCCCGGTTATACAGATGTAGGCCAGCATGCCTAACACAAGAGACACTCTTCTGCATCAACAAACCGAAGTGCATGGTTGAGTGGTTGAAAGTTTTGCTTAAAGACAAATTTCTATACTTTTCAAGCAATTTCCTGAGTTGCTTTTGAAAGGAAAAGTCAAGAGATTCCTGCCTGCCTCCTCCTCCTAATCCCCCCTGGTACACTGGACGTTGCCCACAGAGGGCCATGGGCCGATGATTACAGAACATGTTAACTTGCCTTGCCCACTAATATTCAGGCTTATCAGCCGGCCATGTCAGAGCTGTGTCTGTTTTGATGTGTCCATCCCTTTATGAGGCAACATAAAACTCGGTTCAAGGCTACGCGTGATGAAAATCAAACCTCATTCCATGTAGAGGGAGATAGTAAGGAAACTGATCCCAGTCCCCCTCAGTTTCCACCTCAGACTTCTCAACTGTGCTCTTCAAAGCAGAAAACTTTGAGCTTCTGGAAAGGAATAAATTAAAGCATGTCCTCACCAGCTTCATGTGACCCTGTGAGCCAGTAGACTGGAGGCTGCATCCATGCAGAGGAACGTGGCCTCCCCTCAGCCCTGCAGAATACAGCCGCCCCGTCCCGGTGATCAGAGGCTAAGTCTGTGCCCACCAGTGCCGAGGGACACCAAGGGGCAGGAGCAGATGGTTGAAGCATGGGTGGCCAGGACAAGGTCACCCTAGTGTTCTCTGGTGGACACAGGACTGAACCATCAAAGGTCACCCTCATGGTTCCCTATTGATTCCACAGGGGGACGAGAACAAGTCTGTGCGAGACCGCTTCAATGCCCGCCAGTTCATCTCCTGGCTGCAGGATGTAGACGACAAGTATGACCGCATGAAGGTGAGCGCTCGTGTAGAGGACACTTCAGAAGTTCCCACACTAGCAAAGGCCTTGGGTCTGTCCAGGTGTAGGGAGCTCCTGATAGGACAGCGTGAGTCTTCCTGAGGGGTCACAACCTATTTTCCACACTCAAGTATTGACTAGAGCATTGACAAGAGGATGGAGAGAGAGATCTGGAGGTGCAAATCACCACCTACAGCTGCTAACGCCAATCCCAGGGTAGCGTCAGACCCCAGCATGCCAGGCACGGATGAGAGAAGGAAGTTCTTATTTCTCTCTTAGGCAGTTTCCCTAGTCATGCAGGGGCGTCTCATAGACCCAGAGTCATCAAATACATGTTGTAGACAGTAAGATGTCAGAGTTAGCTGGGAAATGGACATTAGCATTGCATAGAGCTTCATGCTTTCAGAGATGCTAAGAAGACCCTGGGAGAACCAGAAGCCCGAGGCTCATCACAAGCAGGGCTCGGGGCTGAGGTGGTTCCATTCTCCCGTGAGCTCCTGCTCCCGTTCTCCTGCTCCGTCCTAGAGTCACCTCTAGGCCACACCTCACTCCAGGTGAGCGTATGCATACTGCTGGCTAGGAGACAGACTGTGACAGGACATTAAGGTTTGACCATATTTGATAACAAAGCAAGCAGCCCCGAGAGGATGGAGGTCAAGTGTCCAAGCAGCCCTGAGAGGAGCCTCAGTGGTTCCAGAACCAGAAGGGGAGAGGGTGGGCGGGGCTGCTCTCCCTGCAGAGTGGGAAACAGCTGGAGTTCATTGAGTGAGCTATAGGATTGAATCTCCTACATCTACATCGTGCCCCTAACCTAGCAAGTAAATGATGTTACTCAAAACTTACAGATGAGCAAAATATGTTCATTGAAATAATCTACCCTACTGGATTCCCATAACTGTCCTTCCTTCATCAACTCAGGATCAGTCACATAACGTGAACACCTCTGAGCTGGGTGGACTCTCTGGGCCATGTTTAAAATGATTCATTTGCACCTAAAATATGTCCCACTCCATCCAATTCCCTTTTAAATGTCATTACTACTGTGAACACACATACACCCCACGCCCCAAGGTTCACAGAGCAGTTAAGGGTCAGACCTCCAGTATGATGGTCAGAATGGGGGAGGGCCCGGGCCTCATCAGGGTGAGTTTACACTCCTGTGGTGAAGGCTGAAGGTCGTGGTGGGAGCCAGGGCGTGGCCAACCCTCTCACCTGTGTGTTGCAGACCTGCTTGCTGATGCGGCAGCAGCATGAGGCTGCGGCGCTCAATGCCGTGCAGAGGATGGAGTGGCAGCTGAAGGCTCAGGAGCTGGACCCCGCTGGGCACAAGTCCCTGTGCGTAAACGAGGTGCCGTCCTTCTACGTGCCCATGGTGGACGTCAACGATGACTTCGTACTGTTGCCAGCATGACACTCAGAGGAAGGTCACAGGACATAAACAAGGGCCACATAGGGCGCCCGGTGCTGCCGATGAGTCCGGGCAGCGGAGGAGGGAGCAGCAAGCCCACCAGGTGAGGAGCCCAGAGACTGCCCTGGCCGTGCGCCTCCCTCCGAAAGCCAGTGAGCTCAAACGCATCTCTTTGTACCAGTTGCTGTGGGGAGCACGAGGCCAGACACAGAGCTTCGCCAGGCCTTGGGACAAGGAGACCGTGGCCACAGACAAGGTGGCTCTGTCTCAGCCATGCCCTCTGGGTTTTCTTCCAACTGATGACAGGGCACTTGAGTTGCAGAGCAGAGTGTGTTTTTAATTCCTCGTTCCATTCTGATCAACTAATGGAAAATAGACTAAGGCGTCCACCTCGCATAAGCACTGACCCTCCAGCAGGTCAGAGAGGCAGGAAAGTGCTGTCCCGTCATGGTCCCCGGGGCAGACTTGGACACTGGTGCCGGCAAGGGTCCGGCTGCTGCCTGCCTGACACAGGGACGCAGCCAGGACTCTCCGATAGTGTTTTTAATGGAGTCAAATCCACGTGGTTTGTATATTTTTCCTTTAATCTTGGGCATTTTGTTTCTCTTTCTGAGAACGTAACTTGAAACACTACAGAGCCAATAATCCTATAGAGTGTATCCGCAAACCTGTACAGTTTTATATACATTCACAATGTACTTTTGCTGCCTTCTAGATAATTTATTTTGCAACACATTACTGCACAGTTGTAAATAACTTATGTACTGTAACATCACTTTCAGTTATGTGTAAAGAAATAAATAAATTAATTAAAATGTTCTTTGTACATGGTGCCGCCCCTCCAGGCAGCGGGGTCTCTCTTCCCGGAGCTGGTATGTTACCTGACAGACACATCAAAGTTCCTGGGATCCTGGGCGCAGCTGCAGGTCTGCTCGGATTCTAGGTGGAGGGACAAGGCTGGAGCAGAGGCTTGCCCAGTGCTCCGTCAGCCCGTGAGAGGACGGCCCGGGCTCCAGCCTCCCTTGTCCGGATGGCTGTGGGTGCTAGGTTTCCAACACCAGCAGGTCTTCCACCCTTGTTTCTGCTTTAGACCCTTGGCCATGCACAAGGCACAGCTCGGGCACCCTGTTCCCCGTCCTTTGCTGGCCCTCATTTCTCAAGTACCCTGCCCTCTGCACGAGGCTGTGTGTTTACGGGGGCGTGTTTACACGGGGCACATCCTACTGTCAGCCCGAGAAGCTGGGTCCATGCGAGCTGACGATATGCCTGAAACTAAGACCGCCCATATAAAATCAGGCCTGCCGACTGAGAAGCTCCAGTGAGCTGGACTTCACATAAGGAGTACTTAGGCCTCCCAGACTTCTACAGAGCGTGGAGAACTTGGTACACATCAAAGCTCTGCTGCAGATCCATGTTCAGACCTCTGGTCATCACAGAGGCAATGTTTCCAACACACAATCAGGGCCGGGTGGCAGGCTTCTCCTCTTTCAGATGGCTCTTGAGGCAGGGTTAGATCCACCGGGCTGACCTAAGGACAAAATTCTATCCAGGGCTTTCCTCCAGGTGGCATTTGGAAGCCCAGTGAGGGCTTTGCCCTGGAGAACCAAAGTAGCTCTCCAAGTGATTGAGTCTTTCCTCAAGAAGCTGAAGTCTTAGCCGGGCGTGGTGGTACACGCCTGTAATCCCAGCACTTGGGAGGCAGAGGCAGGCGGATTTCTGAGTTCGAGGCCAGCCTGGTCTACAGAGCGAGTTCCAGGACAGCCAGGGCTATACAGGGAAACCCTGTCTCAAAAAAAAAAAAAAAGAAGCAGCAGCTGATGTCTGTCTTGCTGAAGACAGGGAAAGCACACAGCAGGATAGAGAGGAGAAGGAAACCTTAGACCTGAGGGGCAGCAGGAGACACTACACCTCAGAGCTGTCACACAACAGGGTTTCCCAACCTCTGGGCTGCTGAAGTTCTCATTTGGTGGCGGCAGGCCAGCTAATGCATGTCCTACGTGTCTGACTGTAGCATGAGACATGCCGTTTGTCCCTCCACACACAGCAAGTTCTTAGCTGAATCCGGACTGACAACCTCTGATGGAGAACAGCTACAAAATAGCATTCAGAGCCAAAGCAAAGGTTTTGGATTTGTGTGACATTTAAAACAGGAGGGAGCTCTGCACCCTGGGCCTGCTGGTGTTCTGGTCGCTAAACTGGGAATGACTGAGCTTCTGAGCCACGATCACATTTTTGGGGTACCTCTTGTTATTTAGGGGATGGAAATCGCAAGTGAACATTTTTCATTTTCACGAGGCACCAGAAATGTTAGTCACAAACACTGGAATACAGTACAGGAGGCTAAAATAACTGCCAGTGCGATTTCCTTTATAAAATCCCAAAACATGAGGAAATGAATTCAGAAAAGTAAGAAATACTAGTTTGACAGAAAATGAGTTAAAATCCAAGTACATCCAGACTAATGCTCCAGACACTGACCTGTGGGGTTTGTCAGTCTTAGACTTCAGAAGTCACCACACAGGCTCATGGAATCCATGGTCTCTGCTCACACAAGAAAGCAGCCAAGGAGAGAGAGTGGCGAAGGGAGGCTGAGGTCTCCTCCACCACACCCCCTTGGCTCTGGTGCCTTGAAGATCCATGGATCCAGCCAGGAGCAGTCCCCACACCTGACAGCTCCCTGGACAAGCAACTGTTACTGATTTGTCACGACTGGACCTGGCCTGGCCCTTTTCTCCCCACAGCACTGTTTGGGACCACCCTTACCCCAAGGACACATGAGCCGTGTGTGGACCAGGGTCTGCCGTGGGCATCCTGAAAGCTTTAATGGACTCAGAGAAAGCTTGTGTGCCCAGGAAGCCACTGAGAACCATACAGATGCAAATAGCAAATGAAGTCTAAAGTAGCATTGAAACCTGTCAGCCGCTGACACAAAACCAGACTAAAAGCAAACTTATGAGTGTGCTCTCAAAGAACAAAAAAAGGATGTCCAAAGAATTAACATGGCTGGTGATACAAACACAGCACCTTGCCAGCCAGAACCCATGAGTTGTTTTAGACAGACAGACCCTGGTACAGACTGAAGTAGCTGAATCTGTGGGAGGTCAGTGTGCTGGGAAGTGGATCCTGGAGATAGTCTAGTTTGAGAAACAACAAAGACCGGAGGAAAAGAAAGCCTGGGTTCTACAGACGCCAAGGCCTGCGTGCAGCCCTGAGGGGGTCCCGGAAAGAGAGAAAACATGAAGAAACAAGTCAGAAGTTGCCCAAGTTTGTTGTTTTTAAATTCAGTTCAACCAACATAAACGGATAGTGTGTAAGCATAAGATAGCAGCCGCAGGAAGGACTCCAGCTCAGCCAGGGCTGGAGCAGAACCACGAAGGTCTGGGCAGCTGCCTGGCCTCCCAAACCAAAGCATGGCTGAAACGCTGCCCCTCTGAAATTAAGAAATTAAAGGACATTTCTAGGTAAATAAAGAACTGCCTTGACTGTTAACAGATCTGCTTTTCTGGGAGATGTTAGCACCCCCACCTTCCACAATGGGTCAGACCAGCAGGGAGCCATTGCAAACCAATCAGACCTCCCTGCCATCCACACAGCATACACCCAGCAGTACACACTCATTGCTCACAGGGGGGTGGGGGGGGTGGGGGGGTTACTCTCCGAGAACAGGTTAATACACCAGAAGTCAGTCTCAGCAAACGTGAGAGGCTCAAATACACAGCCTCATGCTCGAGACTCTGGGTCACCGAGGAGCATGAAACTACGCCATTCTCCTCCTAAGCAGCCCAGTACCTTAGCAAGGAAATCACAAGGGGCTTATGTGTTTGTATATAAGAGTGTTGTGTATGTATGTGTGTGCATGCATGTTGTGCTGACTGGTTTTGTCAACTGACACGAGCTAAAGCCGTCTGAGCGGTGGGAGCCCTAATTGCAGACAGTGCCTAGAGGGCATCTCCTCAATAGTGACTGATGTGGAACCGGGCCACTGCGGGCGCCACCCTGAGCTGGCGGTCCTGGGAATGCTAAGCAGACAAGGTGAACTCATGAGGAGCAAAGCTCCCTCACGACCTCTGCCCTCCAGGTTCTTGCCCTGACTTCCTTTAGTGATAACCATGATGTGGAAGCGTAAGCAAAACAACACTTCTCAAGTCTCTCTGTCCTGAGTCTCATCACAGTGTTAGTAGCCCTAATTAAGACGCTGTGGAGGCCAGAGGCGCTGTCATCAACGCCTGCCTTCATTTTCAGAGTAGGTGGTCTCAGCCATCTTGCTCCAGGGATCCCTGTCCCCTCTCCCTCCTGAGTGCTGGGCCCCCAGGCTCACATTCTCACCTGCCCTTTACGTGGGCTCTAGGGCTCTGGCCACAGGGTCTCACCCTTTCTGTTTGCTTTCCTTTAATTCAGATTGTGAGACAGAGTTCCCCTAGGTAGCCCTGGCTGTCCTGGAACTCACTCTGCAGACCTCAAATTCTGATCTGCCAACCTCTGCTTCCTGAGAGCTAGGACTAAAGGCATGAGCCACCACGCCTGGCTGGGTTCTCACTCTCACACCTCAGGCACTTTGCCAGCTGAGCCTCTCCCCAGCCTCTGGGCATATCATTTTTAAAGTACAGAAATCCTGAAAGACGCTGCTCGCTGCTCTTAGGGAGAAACAATGTAAGAATCCTATCCGCCTCAGCAACCCGGAAGAGAGCAGAGCACAGGAGCCCGGGTTCAGAAAGCCCACCCGGAGCCCTGCTCCTGTCAACCTTACTTTCCAAGGTGATGGTAGCTGGACGCGGGTGCACACCTGGAACCCCACACCCAGGCCAGAGGCAAGGTCTGGTCTATATAAAGAACGGGGAAATGGAAAAAACTGAAGGACAAAAAGGCCTCCTCAGACAGGAATTGAAGGAATTTGCCTTGAATACCTCCCCACAGGGAATATTAGACATTCTTCAGAGGAACATGGGTCAGACAGAGGTGGTGTCTGAGTGTGTGGTTAGTTAGTCTGTGTGGAGGCCTGCGGATCCGGGAGAGAGGAGACTCAGAAATCTAGGTCTGGGGCTGAAGAGATGGTTCAATGGCTAAGACCACTTGTGCTCCTCAAAGAACCCAAAGTTTGGTTCCCAGAAAAGGATGTCAGCTCACAACTGCCTGAAACTCCAGCTTCAAGGACTTGACATGCTCTCCTGGCAATCGCAGGAAACCGTACATTTGGCATACGCCCATCCAGACATGTATACGTCCTAATGTATATATTACATATATATGGTGCATTAGGAAATTTGAGGTTTAAAGAAAACAAAAATGCAGATCTGCATTAAAGAAAAGATGGAGTCCTGGGGTACACACCTGCAGTCCCAGCACTCAGGAGACCAAAGCAGGGGGACTGTTATGGGTTTGAGGCCAGCCAGGGCTTCACAGCAAGATCCTGTCTTGACCCCACCACCACCACCACCACGGAAAGAAAAGTTAAAAAGATAAACAGTTTCGGTGCACCTTAGTGTTCTCCTCCCCAACCTTCCATCCTCCCCCCACCCCATGCTCCACCCTCATAGGCATGCAAGAGAGTCCCTCTGTGAGAACATGAGTCTTATCTTCTTACATGCTCTCACATGCATGGACCGTATGCAGCTCTTGGGGTCAGATGCCGAGTCACTAAGAACTATTCTAGAGCATGGGGTCATGGCTACAGGTCAGGCCCCACCGATTACAGGTTCCTGTCTTTCCTCAGCAGTCAAATTTAAATTAAAATCAGACGTGGGGAGGCTCAAAGGACTCCGAACACATAAACACCAAAAAAAAAAAAAAAAAAAAAAAAAAAAAAAAACAGGTCAAGGCTTCGAGGTGCTGCCTATAATCCCAGGACTTGGGAGGCCGGGGCAGGCTGGGCAATATATAAGACTCCATCGAAACAAAGCCAAGAATGGTGGCTCACATCTGTATTCTCAAATCTAGAATCAGTAGGCAGTAGGATCGCTACAACTCTGAGGCCAGCCTCAGCTACAGTATGAGACACTGTCTCAAGATAAATAAAAGACACCCATCATGACAAGGGGGGAGGGGACTGAGAGAAAGCAAGAGAGTGATCGAGAGCGCTAGAAGCAGACAGGCCTAGCCTGACATCAGACATCAGGGCCAGCAGACACAGTTGCCTTGGGGGTGGGGTGCTCCTCTGTGTCCCCAGTGTTTCGGAGGCAGAGGCAGAAAGATCCGGAATTCAGGTGAACCTCAGCTACATGGTGAAGGAAGAACAGGGGTGGGAGAGAGAGGGAGGGAGGGAGGGAGGGAGGGAGGGAGGGAGGGAGCGAGCGACACAGGGAAACAGTCCCGCAGGCTAAGAGCCAGCGGTGACATCTGGATGTAAGCAGTGCCCGCAACCTCCTGGATGGACTGACTCCACAGATCCCGTCAACCGCAAAACACAGCTCCTCCGGCCCACACGGAGGACGGGAAGAACACATTCTTCCCTTAACAAAGGTCGAGGAAACCATACCAGGTTTGTTCTCAGACTACAGTGGGATTAAAATAGAAATAACAGGCAGACAGACGAAAACTCTCACAATACCTTAGCTTAAGCTTACATTCATAAGTAGCTCCAGGGTGAGACAGCTGGCCGGGAAACTTACTGTGTAGACCAGGTTGGCCAGGGCCTTACATTCACTGAGATCCCCCTACCGCCTCTCTCATAGCGGGATTAAAGGGTGATTGCTACCAGACTAGCTAAATGTTTAAATTAAACTTTTTTTTTTTAATTACATTTATAGCCTGGTGGTGACGGCACATGCCTTTAATCCCAGCACTCAGGAGGCAGAGGCAGGCGGGTCTCAGAAAACTTGAGACCAGCCTGGTTTACAGAGTGAGTTCCAGGACAGCCAGGGCTACACAGTGAAACCCCGTCTCAAGTCCCCTCACCCTCCAAAGGTCTGGGAACCCACTTCATTAAGAGCACTTGCTGCTCTTCTGGGGCACCTTGCTTTAACTCCTGGCACCCAGACGGCACCCCCAGGCACCTGCTGCTCCAGGCGCAGTGGACCCGTGCACTCTGCTGATTCAGTGTGCACCAGGCACTCACCGGGGACATATACATACGTGCAGGCAAAACATACCATAAAACAAGCCAAAAAGCTTTGTTCAAAACATTGTAAAAATGCATGAAACAACACAGGGTTTGACAGTGATTTAAGAACAGCACCAAGGTCCAATCACTGGATACACTAGGGTCAGGGAGGGACCAAAGGCTCCGGGAAATGGCAGGGTGGAAGGCACCGAGAATCCATTTCCCAGACTCAACAAAACCTGAGAGGCATCTACTTGGGAGTTCCTCATTTGCCAAAAACCTGCAAGTCCCAAGAGAGGGCTTGTGGCCCCACGGTATTTAATTCTCATAATTTAGGAAACAAATACTTAAGACAAAAATAAGCATTCACCATGTAATTCATTTTGCGACTCCAAATCTTGCTTCCTACCTAAGAGACTAGAGTACTTAGTTGGTTCATATAACGAGCACACAATCGATAAAGACATAATCTTGTGATATCCATAGCTGGAGCGGATGTGGAAGGCACTACCTGGGGGCACAGTCAAGTCCAAATGCTTTCAATCCAGAGTAAAACCTAACACCCTTGCCTAAGGCCCGGCTCCAGCCCTTGCGACAGCTCACACCTGTGGCCCCAGCTCTCAGGAGGGCTGGAGGAGGAGAGTGTTAGAGGCCAGCCCGGCCCCCAGCATGTGGCAGACACTAGCTCAAAGGAAGAAAAGTCTCCAGGGTAACCTTAAAGAAAATAGTGACAGGTTGTATATAGAAAGACGTTGAAAGGCTAACTAAACACTTTTGTTTCACTACAAGAAAAAGTGTAACAACAAAAAAGATGGTAATTCAGGAAATAACCAAACCATCCTGGACAGAAAACAGTGTAAGGGCAGAAACCGGTTCTCAGTAGTAACCAAGAAGATTAAGCTCTCTATTCAAGGACAAGAACTGGGCTGTGTTGAGCTAGAGGGTGAGAAAACTCAAGGTGACAGTGACAGGAGAGAGTGCAGAGATAAGAGAGAGGGAAGGATTGGCTCTGCTATCAATGCCTTTAATCCAAGCCCTGGGGAGGTGGAGGCGGATCTCAGGCCAACCTCAACAGTTCCAAGACAGCCAGGGCTACATAGAGACAAGATGGCGGAGAACCCAGCTGGTAAAGGCGCTTGTCCCCAACCCCTAAGACCTGAACTCCATCCCTAGCACCCACATCTTAGAAGGACAGAACCAATTCCTGAAAGTTGTCCTCTGACCCCCCACACCTGAACCAAGGCACGTACGTGTGTACATGCTTCTGCACACATAGAAAACTGCGATCATTTTCTTTTAAAAAGGACTGAATAGCAGGGCGGTGGTGGTGGCCGCCTTTAATCCCAGCACTTGGGAGGCAGAGGCAGGCGGATTTCTGAGTTCAAGGCCAGCCTGGTCTACAGAGTGAGTTCCAGGGCAGCCAGGGCTACACAGAGAAACCCTGTCTCAAAAAACTAAATAAATAAATAAATAAATAAATAAATAAAAATAAATAAATAGGACTGAATAGCTTCAAAGCCCCAAAACAGTCAAGCCCCACAGAAAAGATAGATTTAGGAACATATACTTAGATATCAGTTTTAACAGGTCAAAGTTACTCTAAAAAGATAAGAGGGCTGAGAATGTAGATCAATTGGTAGAACCAGTGTGCGTAAATGGGGTGTGGCACCACACCCAGAATCCCAACATTCTTTCCCACTTGGGCAGAAGGTTCAGGTTATCCTTGGCTACACAGGGCAGCCTGGGCTATGGAGATCCTGCACTCCCAAAACCAAAAACAGAAATATTCCATAAAGACCTAAACAGAAAAGCCCATATTTGCAGGCGCCACTCAGGTGATACCCAGAACACATGGAAAATACCTGCAGTAAATACCTGTTCTCAGAAGTTGGCAGCAAAGCTGCTTTCTTTTGTTTCTGTTGCTGCAAGAAAGTACCCCCAAAACAAAACAAAACAAACAAAAAGCCGGGCATGGTGGCTCACGCCTTTAATCCCAGCACTTGGGAGGCAGAGGCAGGCGGATTTCTGAGTTCGAGGCCAGCCTGGTCTACATAGTGAGTTCCAGGACAGCCGGAGCTACACAGAGAAACCCTGTCTCGGGAAAAAAAAAAAAACTTAAAAAACTTAAAAAAAGTACCCCGAAGGGAAAGTGGGCTTGTTTGACCCGCAGTTCCAGATTCCAGTCCGTCACGACAGGGAGGGTCAAAGGGACAGGAGGGTGAAGCGGCCGACCACCATACTCCGAAAAAGAGCAATAGATGATGCCTGGCGCTGGTGCGCAACACACTTTCTCGGCTCTCCCACCGTGCAGGGTCCCGCCCAGAGAATAGCTCCACCCCCCAGCGGGCGTGTCCTTCTGCCTCAATTAGCATAATCGTGATAATCTCGCCCAGGGCTTCAGAAGGCGGCCTTCCAGGTGATTCTGGGTTCTCAAGTGGATAAGCACTAACCACAGTCGACTCCAACCTACAACCTGGGGTCCGCTCGGATGTCCACCCACCGGAGAGCGTGGCCAGTGTGGACACTAGTCCGCGGTGCAGACGCGCCGCGCTGACGCGGGGCTCAGTGGACTCAGCGTGTGTGGTTTTGTGTCAAGAGTCCTAAGACACAGGCCTGAGGATTTAGGACTCCCTCGTGTGAAGCACCCGAAGGCCGGTGGCGAGCGGTTGCTGGGGCAGGAAGGCAGGTAGTGAAGCTACCGGGAACGAGGCTTACGTCGGACTTTTCGGACGCTCCTACTCCCGCGCACATGTGCACTCCCAATTTGTTCCCTGGTCAGAATGCCGGGGATCTCGAGTTAAGTCACAGCTCTCCTTAGGCAAAGCTTCTCGACACTGAGCTACAGCGCAGCGAGCCTACTTCAGGGTTTGAAAATTAAAGGCGGGGCAGTGGCGCCACACGCCTTTAATCCCAGCACTAGAGAGGCAGAGGCAGGCGGGTCTCTGAATTCCAGGCGAGCCTGGCTTACACAGTGAGTCGAGGGCAGCCAGGGCTACGCAGAGAAACTCAGAGAAGACACAGTAAGTTAACGCATCCGACCCAAAGCACGTCGGTTGTGTCCGCGAAAACGCAAAGACCCGTCCATCGCGCGCAAAATAACGAATCCGCGAGAACCCCACAGAGAAACGCAGCCGACGGGCAGGAGCTTGGGACTGCAGCCTCACCTTACCTGCCTGCACCCCGCGGGGTGGAAACCGGGCGCCGCCCCAGCGCTGCGACGCTGCCTCGGCGGGAGAGCCCCGAAGACCGGCTTGACGGCACCTTCCACCCAGGGCCGCACGTGCGCGGCTGCCGGGACGCCTTGGCGAGAGGGCCAGGCCTGGCAGTCAGCCCTGGACCCGGGCCCGGCGAGCAGCACCGGGCGGCTTAGCCGGCCGACACCTGCGTGCGCTCGCCTGCAGGGCCCCGCCCCCCTGTGACCGCCTCGCTTCCTGGCCCCTGGCCCCGCCCTCACGAGGGTGCCTCTTCGTGGGCCCCGCCCACCGTCCGGCCCTGGGCGCAGGAATTGGGCTCAGCCCCGTGGGACTCCTGGTGGCTCTGGGGCTGGCGTGGAGCTCTGGGCCGCTCTTGTCCCCTGCGACCCCCATCCTGTGCCGGCCTGGCCTTCTGCAGTTTGGTCATCCAGGCACAGCTGTCCTAGGACAGTGAACCTGCCCGCTTTCTTCTCCATGACCCCCTGGCTCTCTCGCCCTCCGTCTGCTGGGGTATTATGCTGGGTTCTCCTGTTTTGCTCAGGCTGCCCCTGGGTACTCAATGACAGGCTGAGTCAGGCTGGCTCTCCCATCAGGCCTATGGCTGGCGGGTTGGCTGGCCTGGGAAGAGAGAGAGATCTAGGGCTGGAGAGACGGCTCCGTGGTTAAGAGCACAAACTGTTTTTCCGAAGGTCCAGAGTTCAAATCCCAGCAACTACATGGTGACTCACGACCTCTGTAATGAGAGCTGATGCCCTCTTCTGGATTGTCCTAAGACTGCTACAGTGTACTCACATACATTTGTTTATTTATTTATTTATTTATTTATTTATTGGTTTTTTCGAGACAGGGTTTCTCTGTGTAGCCCTGGCTGGCCTGGAACTCACTCTGTAGACCAGGCTGGCCTCGAACTCAGAAATCTGCCTGCCTCTGCCTCCCAAGTGCTGGGATTAAAGGCGTGTGCCGCCGCCACCACCCGGGGTTAGTGAGGGCCTGGACGCCATACTGTGCAGTTTTGAGCAGCCTGTGTTTGGGCTTGTGCTGCTAACACTAGAATTCCATGACAGGAGGTGGCTTTGACTGATGGAATGACCTAGTCATTTCAGGTTAAGGGACATTCCAAAAGGAATTGTCCATGAGGTGCCCAAAAGTACTGGGCTGGAAGAACCGTGAGCCAGAGGCAGTCTTAGCTTGGGTGAAAGAAAGGAAAGGGGTAGCCAGCAATCAGGCTAACCTCAGTCCTCCCTACCCTGGGGCTAATGTCGACTTCCTGCCTCACTTCCGGTCTCCTCCGTCTCCTCGGAAGCCTCAATCTCACTGCACACTGCCAGGCTCCTCCCCCGGGCCTGATAGAAGGCAGGGGCCACATCTGAGACCTAATCCCCGCCCCAGCCGGCCCTGCCCTCCCGCACAGGAATTGCCCGTGCCCTGTCTGCGTTCACAAGTGACTGGGCATTGAAATAAACTGGCCACTGGGAGGTGGTGGCGCGCATGCCTTTAATCCCAGTCCTTGGGAGGCAGAGGCAGGCAGATTTCTGAGTTTGAGGCTAGCCTGGTCTACAGAGAGTTCCAGGACAGCCAGGGCTACACAGAGAAACGCTGTCTCGGAAAAACCAAAAAGAAAAAGAAAAAAAGAAAAGAAAAACTGGCCTAGCACTACCTAAGACAGTATTTTAGGCCTGAAGAGGCAGAAACTCGGAAACCAGGGCCTTGGCTTCCTGAACAGAGAAGCCGAGTTTCTAGAATTGCTCTTGAAATAACATGTCATGTAAGTTAAGTATTAGAAAAATATAAAATAACCGGGCGGTGGTGGCTGCAATCCCAGCACTCTGGGAGGCAGAGGCAGGCAGATTTCTGAGTTCGAGGCCAGCCTGATCTACAAAGTGAGTTCCAGGCCAGCCAGGGCTACACAGAGAAACCCTGTCTCGAAAAACAAAAACAAACAAACAAACAAACAAAAAAACAAAAAAAAAACCGAATCCAAAACAACAACAAAAAATTATATATATGATAAAGGAGCACTCCCATATACAACTTATAAATGAGGGTGGCCCCCAGAAGCTCATATATTTGAATAGTTCCAGTCGGTGGGCTATTTCAAAGGAATTAGGAAGTGTGGTGTGGCTTTCTTGGAGAAAGTGTCACTGGGGTGGGCTTTGGGGTTTTAAAAGCCCACACCAGGCTTAGTCCTCTCTTCTCTCTCTCTCTCTCTCTCTCTCTCTCTCTCTCTCTCTCTCTCTCCTCCCAGTTTGCTGATCAGCCAGGGTGTCACCATGAGTCGGGAAGCACCCCCTACACTGGGCTGGCATCAGGTCACCTCCAGCTAGACTGTCCTGAGAGGAGGGTGGAGCTCGGAAGGAATGTGCCCAGAGAGGGATGGCTACCCCAAGGTGAGAGGGCTCGGAGTTACCAGGGTGAATCCCCACAGTGCCTGGAACTGCCTGTCCCTTGTCCCCAGGGGCGCCTGGATGGACCACACTGTCCCAAGGTTTTCCGATCTATAGCTGTGCTTAACGACCTCTTCTAGCAGAGGGTGAGCCTCGGGCTGCTTAGCAGCCTGGGGCAGACGGGACGCTGCCCCTCCCCCAGGTCTGTGGTTCTTCCTTCCCGTGTAAACAGAGATGGCCCTCAGGCTTAGGACCCGGAGGCAGCACAGCGCAGGGAGCTTTCACTGCCCCTCAGGATGGCAAGACTCCAATCAAAATCACCTCCTGGTTTTCCGGGCAGGGGTGCATGCACCTCAGTTTCTCGTTTGTTTTCCTTGAGCCCCACCATGGGCTCTGCTGAGTTCCGTCCTTGGGGTTACCCGGTGACGTCCAGACTGTAACGTGTCATCTAACCCACCAGCTGTACGCTAGTGGCCTTTCCCAAAGGGACACCCCTTACACGATAGAAGACACACGGTCCTCGCTTCCCCGGCTGGCCTCCGTGGAACCCTACCGCTGCCACAGTCACCACTGGAGTCACCGTCTCTGAAGGACACCCTCTTCTTCCATCACTCCCTATCTGGCCACATTCCCATGCGCCACAGTCCCCACCCGGGATTCCCTATAAACCAGGACAAAGGACACCGCTGAGCACTTGATATGCCAGGAGCTGGGGTAGCTCACGCCAGGGCAGACGTGTCATCCCCAGGAAGACCGGGAGTCAGAAGCAGGGAGAGTGAGGGGGCTTGCTGCCCTCCCCGGCCAGATCCACTCAGATCAGGACAAAGGTAGACCTCAGGCCTCTTTCTTTCTTTTTCTTTTTTCTTTTCTTTTCTTTTCTTTTCTTTTTTTTTTTTTTTTTTTTTTTTTTTTTTGGTTTTTCGAGACCGGGTTTCTCTGTGTAGCTCTGGCTGTCCTGGAACTCACTCTGTAGACCAGGCTGGCCTTGAACTCAGAAATCCGCCTGCCTTAGCCTCCCAAGTGCTGGGATTAAAGGTGTTTGCCACCACCGCCGGGCCTCAGGCCTCTTTCTAAACCTGGAGCTTAGGGGGGACCTCGCTCATGCCTCTCCTCACATACATGTACACATATGCACACACACACTCTGAACTCGCCAGTCCTGTGCCTGCCGCCCCTCGCTCCCACTGCCTGTGCTGCACAGGGCCCCTGAGGTCCCTCCCTAGGCTAGGCCTGGGACAGGGGCCACTTAGGCCCTCTGTGGGGAGAGTGGCACCGCACACCCATGGTCCACCGAATAGCGCATTTTTAATTCCAATCCACTCCTCAGACGCCTGCTTTCATACAGATGCAGAACTCACAACTGGGAGGTGAAGATGGGCGGAGCCCTAGTAGGGCAACCGAAGGTGGCTTCTGCCCCCCAACAGGAGCAGGAGAGTGCTCCCTCTGGCTGTCTAGTCCATGGTCCAGGTCCTCCCCTGGAGCTCACAGAGATGACCTCCGTGAGTTTATCTTCCACGGAGCCAAGGACGAGCCATGCTGTCGACCCTCTGGGTGCAAGTAAGTACCAGGAGCAAGCCCCCTTGGTTGGCCAAGTGGGCGTGTCCACACAGCACATCTGCCCCTGGCTCTGGCTCTCACGGATGCCCGTACATGTCCGCCAGCCGAGCGAAGCGGGGGCCCCAGTCCTGGAGGTAGTCATAGTCCTGGTCTTCATCTCCCAAGCTGGACAGGATGGAGCTCAGAGTCCCTGCCACAGAGCCATCGCCCTCGTAGTCATAGATGAGAGCTGTGTCGTACGGAGGCACACTGGGGTCGCTGTCCGCAGCCTCCAAGCCCTGTGGAAAGGCCCCACAGACCTCAGGACCACTCAGGCAAGCCGGGAGCCCTCTGGTGCTCGGCCACAGGTAGGGCTGGCTCTGCCTCTGTCATGGCCGCGGAAGGAAACATCTCCTCAAACGGATGGGGATGTGGAGCGGAGAAGGGCCTGCTTCCTCCAGCCCTTCCCCCTCAGGGCGAGGACACACTGTCTCCTGTCATAGCAACTCTTCCTCTTGCCCACCCCACCCCCAGGCACCTTTCCATAACCATCTGACCCCCTCCAGAGGCAGTGTCTCCACCAGCACACCATTATCTTGTGACCAGTACCTGCACCAGAATTATCATTCCTAAGGATGCCCCCAGTTTGCTGGGAGCTTTCTCTGGGCTGCGTGGGCAGGGCTGTCCATAGGGGATTCCCTGCATGGCCAGACTCAGCCATCCACTCCTCATCCCCCACCCCCGTTCTGACCATCTTTTGCGTAGGCAGTAATCACTAATGCGGTGTTCAAACTGATGCTCTGTCCAGATGACGTCAAGACAAGTGCTGCTCCTACCTCATCATGACAACCACAGCGAGGTCAGGAACCATGCAAGGGACGGTACGCTTCCCAGAGGGACAGGAAACAGAACTATCAAGGCCTGCACTGGCTGGCCTTCTCCGGCCACGTGGCTGCTAATGTCTAAGTCATACCCACGGGGTGTGAAAATGCCTGGCCAGCCTGCCGACTCAGCCTCTGGGGCTTTCCTAAGGCCCAGCCAGAATCCTGCAGGTGAGCTCACCCCTGACATCCTATAGCATGGAGAGTGGAAGCAGGGTCTGGACATGGGAGTGTTTGTGCACATGTGAATGCATGCACACAAACATGTATGTACATAAGCATGCATGCACACAAGCATGCGTGCATACAAACATGTGTGCGCACAAGCATGTATGCACACAGGCATGTATGCGTACAAGCATGAATGCACACAGGCATGCATGCACACAAGCATGCATTTGCCCCATTCTGTGATCAGCCTCCCTCCCCCAGGCACCTACTTCACTGATGAAGTTGGCGATGTCAGAGGGGCTGGTGGGAAGCACTCGATGCGGCTGTGGCGCATAGCTGAAGGGGGCATCCCTGCGCAGGGGTGGCCTGCCCAAAGAGCGGCTGGTGGCCCTCGGTTCCACTGGGTGGCGCAGCTGGTTTATGTCGTAAGCATCCTGTGTGCACAGTAAACAGCTAAGGTCAGAGAAGGGACCTCCTGGTTGCCAGAGGACCTTCTAGGAGGCTGCAGGCATTCTGGGGACCCCTCCCCAGGGTTCCGTGTGTCCAAACCACCACTCCCCTCCTTACCTGGTCCTCCTCCCCGCCTCCTTGCTCGTCGTAGTTAAGGATGTTGTCCCGAACGTCCTCTTGTAGTCCAGGCAACAGACTCTTGCCCCGAGACCGCCGCCGGAACCGCGTGCGGAGCGCAGCAAGCAGGATGAGAACTGGGAGCAGGAGAGACTGGCTGGAGCGTGGGCGCTCAAAGGACCCAGGACAGAGGGTGGGGCCGAGGACCTTCACTCACCGAGTAGGACTACGGTGCTGGCCAGCACAATGACCAGTGCCCCCAAGCTGACGCCTACCCCTCCTCCTCGCAGTGCGGCGGCCCCCGGCAGGCAAGTGCCATCCGACCCACAGCGACACACGGTGACGTTCAGCGTTTGCTCTCGCTGCTGGGGCGGCTCCCCAGAGTCCTGGAGCAGCAGGCTCAGGCGATGCAGGCCCTCAGAGACCTGATGTCGGAGCCGCAAGCGCGCATGGCTCACTGCAGAGGGCGCGGCGTGGTCAGCAGAAGGTCCAGGATAACCCCGCTCCCGCCCCAGAGAGTACCTGAGTCACTGAGTATCAGTTTCCCCATCTACCCATTTGGTACAGTGGAAATGAATCCCAGCCCTGCCCGAGGATGTAGTCACGGAGATACATTCTATCGCCGGCCTCTCGGGTCCCAGGGTGGCGGAGGTGAGAGTGGGGGAGGGCGTGGGGGGGGAGCGCACCGTTAATCTGGCTGAGGCTCCAGTTCCGGCCGAGATCTGGTACCCTGGGGTTCAGCTGGAAGTGGAAGGGGGCCCCGTGCGGAGGCAGGTCCTCGTCCGTGGCACCCAAGAGGAGGCCAGGGCCCTGGTCCGGTTCACTGCACAGGCTGCCGGACGGAGGAGGGGCCAGTGCAGGGGCATGGTCGTTGACTTCTAAGATCTCAATGGAGAGGGTGCCCGTGGCTGTGCTGGGTGGCACGGCTAGAAGCAAAGGAGTGCTGGTAAGCTAGCGCCCCACCCACAACCTACCCTGCCGGGCCACGGAGGGACGCAGTGAGCGACGGGGCCACCTGTTTCCCCTCACCGTTGTCCAGGGCTAGGATGATGGCCCTGTACCAGCCGTCCTTCAGAAAGGGCGAAGCGGGGCTCAGCACGCGCTGGGTCTGAACCCTGCCTGTGGCTCCGTCCACTTGCAACCAGTCTTCTGGGTCGTAGTCCTTGGAGTAGCTATTGGTGGGGAGTGGGGGGGAGGGATGAGGCTCACCCAAGACGCCCAGACATGGGGTCCCATATCATATATGCAAGCACATACTATCACATACTCACCCAAATGAACTGGGGTTGGCCAGCATTGGCCTTTGAGGATTCCCAGCCCTAAGCTAACTTGTTTTTGCTTTTCTTTTTTGGGGGAGGGTGTTTTTCATTTTTTCTTTCTTTCTTTTTTTAAAGATTTATTATATTTATGAGTACACTGTAGCTGTTTTTAGACACACCAGAAGAGGGCATCAGATGGTTGTGAGCCACCATGTGGTTGCTGGGAATTGAACTCAGGACCTTTGAAAGAGCAGGTGCAGTCAGTGCTCTTAACCGCTGAGCCATTTCTCCAGGCTTCTTTTTCTTTTCTTTTTGTTTTTAAAGATTTATTTATTTATTATTATGTGTAAGTACACTGTATCTGTTTTCAGACACACCAGAAGAGGGCATCCGATCCCATTACAGATGGTTGTGAGCCACTGTGTGGTTGCTGGGATTTGAACTCAGGACCTCTGGAAGAGCAGTCGGTGCTCTTAAACGCTGAGCCCTCTCTCTAGGCACCACCCCCATATCCCCACCAGCTAACTTTTTAAAAAATTGTTTCATTTTAATTTTTAATATTGTATACATTTACCTATTTGCATGTCTGAGCACCATGACATACAAGAGAGCAAAGGCTATGGAGGAATCGAGTCTCTCCTCCAACCAGGGGGGTGGGGGGTCCAGGAAATGACCTTAGGCGTCGGCTGGCGGCAAGCACCTAACCCACTGAGCCATCCTGCCCGCTGCCGCCACCCCAGCTGCTTCCTGGGCCAACCGCACATGAGGTGCGGTAGCTGGCCACTATCCCACCTTGCTCAGAGCTGGTGCCATGGAGACGGGGACACTGCCAGGCTTGGGACTGGTGGTGAACTTAACGCTTGAGGGCGCTCTGCAGACATAAGGACCCACGGGAAAGGACAGATCAATAGTCAGAGGCTGCCTAAGAGCAGTCCGGGACTATGTGTCCTTGTGGGAACCCAGTCCTCTGTCTTGTGGAATACAGTCACTCCATGTACACACACAGGTATCTGTGGGACTCACTCCCCTGAGGGTGTGTCCTCGGGGGTGCACACCAGTGACCTTTCTCTTTCACCCCCGGAATCCAGAGGCACCCCTGGCTGTAACGGAGCCGCTGATCCTGAACCCACAAGAGCCCGGGGCGCCCCACCTGACTCTCTGCAGCTGCTCCGTGTCGGGGTCTCTGGCAGAGAAGGTGACCACGGAGGTGCCTGGTGGCGCTCCTTCCGCTATGCTCGTCCTCAGTGGGTTCTCTGGGAACACTGGAGCCTCATTGGTGTCCTGCACCCACACGCTCACCCTGGTCTGGCCCCGCCGGGCCCGAGGGGCAGCTGTCTGCAGCGGGGCCTCGTTCTGAACAGACACTCTGAGCTCATACTGCTCACGGCTCTCATAGTCCAGGGGCTGCGGGAGAAGGACAGAGACAGCTGCCATGCCCAGGTCTGCCCAGAGAGCCGTCCTTCCGTCCCCGACCTTTAAACCCCGACATGACAGAAATCATGCAAGGCTCAAATATTAATAGGGGACAGGATGAGCCCCCATGCTCCGATGGATGTGTGAGTGCGGTGTGGTCGTTTGTTTCCTGTATTACTCAACAGCTGTGGTCTTTGTACGCAGCTGGGGGATGGATGCGCCCTCGGATACTCTGCAGAGGGCCAGCGGCTCACGGTGGCCGTCCACTAGGCAGGCTTCGAAAGCAGCATGCAAAAATTCTCCCTCGAGCGTTCCAGCCTGCCTCAACTTGTCTGACCTGTTTCTTTTTTTCTTGTTTGTTTGTTTGTTTGTTTTTCGAGACAGGGTTTCTCTGTGTAGCCCTGGCTTTCCTGGAACTCCCCCTGAAGACCAGGCTGGCCTCGAACTCAGAAATCCACCTGCCTCTGCCTCCCAAGTGCTGGGATTAAAAGCGTGTACCACCGGCCGGGCGTGGTGGCGCACGCCTGTAATCCCAGCACTTGGGAGGCAGAGGCAGGCGGATTTCTGAGTTCGAGGCCAGCCTGGTCTACAGGACAGTCAGGACTATACAGAGAAACCCTGTCTCGAAAAACAAACAAACAAACAAACAAACAAACAAAAAAACCAAAAACGTGTACCACCACTGCCTGGCGTCTGACCTGTTTCTTGTAATAAATCTTCAAATGCACCAACATCCAAATGCATCTATGTCTACATATGTTGTTGTCGTGTATGTGTGTGTGTACATGTATGAGTGTGTGTATTTGTATGTATGTGTGTATAGTGAATGTGTGTATATGTGTGTGTATGTGTATGAGTGTGTGAGTGTATGTGTGTGTATAGTGTGTATATGTATGTACATGTGTGTATAGTGTGTATATGAGAGTGTATGTATGTGTATGTGTGTAGGAGTGTATATGTGTATGTATGTATATAGTGAGTATGTGTATATGTATGTGAGTGTGCATATGTGCATGTGTGTTTAGTGAGTGTGTGTATGAGTGTGTATGTATGTGTATGAGTGTGTGTGCATGTGTGTATATAGTGTGTGTATGAGTGTGTATATGTGCATGTATGTGTATAGTGAGTGTGTGTATGTATGTATGTGTATGTGTGTATGTGCATGTATGTATAGTGTATATGTGTGTATATGTGCATGTGTGTATAGTATGTATGTGTGTATGAGTGTGTATATATGTGTATGAGTGTATGTGCATGTGTGTATATAGTGAGTGTATGTGTGTGTATGAGTGTGTATATGTGTATGAGTGTATGTGCATGTGTGTATATAGTGAGTATGTGTATGTGTGTGTATGAGTGTATGTGCATGTGTGTATATAGTGAGTGTGTATATGTGTGTGTATGAGTGTGTATATGTGTATGAGTGTATGTGCATGTGTGTATATAGTGAGTGTGTGTATGTCTGTGTATGAGTGTGTATATGTGTATGAGTGTACGTGCATGTGTGTATATAGTGAGTGTGTGTATGTCTGTGTATGAGTGTGTATATGTGTATGAGTGTACGTGCATGTGTGTATAGTGAGTGTGTGTATGAGCATGTATGTATGTGCATCTGTGTGTGTGTGTGTGTGTGTGTGTGTGTGTGTATCAGCTGTTCCTCTAGGAATGAGGATTATGCTGGTGTGGTTTTACTTGAAATTTGGCCCACCCTAATAAGGAAGGAGAAGGCTGTAGCAATGGCATTCTGTGGATGCTTCCTGCCGCCCAGTTCAGTCAGACAGACACCTGTAGTCAGTCACCAGTCCATCCCATGCCCTTACCCCAGGAGGTCGGCCAGCACAGCCCTCCCAGGAAGGAACGGGGCAGCCCAAGCTGCGGCTGCCGCAGGAAGACACCTGTGACGGATTCTAGCTGAGGGAGCACACAACAGGGACAGGGCTCACCTTGACCACAGACAGCACACCTTCATTGGTCTTGGGGTCTGTGAAGATCTTGAACTGCCCGTCAGGGTCGCCGTCGAGGATGGTGAACCTGGCCACCCAGTTGGGGGAACCGGGCAGGTCCTTGTCCTCCACCTGGAGTCGCCCCACGTCCACTCCACTGACGGCCTCCGCAGCCTCCATGAAGAACTGGGAGATGCCAGCCCGTTACTCACTGGTTGGCACATTAGCATGCCTGGCCCCGTGACTCGGGATACCGTGCCTGCCTCTGGCTTAACGCCGTTCCTCACCACAGCGTATTTCGCTGGTTTGTCTTCTCCTGAGCCGCGGAGCCCACCTGCCGGAGCTGCTCCTGGACACTGGACCAACTATTCTCCTCACACGGCAAGGGCCCAGGAGACTCACTCAGAGCTAAGGAACCTCATGTGTCCCCGTGTCATGGTCCCTGCTCATGCACGACCCTCCTCTCTGCCGTGAAACCATCCACCCTCACAGAGTCCCCTCCTAGAACCCACAAAAGGGAAGGTAGCCCTAAGCTGACAGGGGGTGGGGCGGAGGAGGCACCTCATCCTTGGTGAACTCGGGGGCGTTGTCGTTGATGTCATCTATGGAGATGATAGCCGAGGCTGTGGCCGTGAGGCCGTCTCCAGACATGTCTGCCACCTGCAAGGTCAGGTTATACACAGCCACCACCTGGGGACAATATGACATGTCTCAGATGAGATGTCCAGAGACAACCGTTTGAGGGTGACAGCAAAGCCACCCACAGGTCACCCCTTACGGGGTCTGCCCCTCCCTCCCCCAGCCTCTGAGTGGCACTGGAAATGGCAGACATTAGGGGCAGCAGAAAGCCTATTCCTGGCTGACAGAGCCACCTCAGTGGCAGGGATAGTAATATCCAGGGGCAGCTGCACAGGAGAGCTTCGGAGGCATCCCCCTCCCCCAGCCCCCAGGCATGAGCGACTGACTCGGAGGCGGGGGTTGGGAGAGAGGGTGTTATAGCATCAGCAGGGAAGGACCAGAGTGAGGTAATGACCACAGTACAGGCTGAAGGGTGGGAAGGCCACGCCCCACCTGCCAGGAGCCCCGAGGCTTGAGGAGACCAGACATGGAAACCCGGTCCCCCGGCCCTCAGCTGTCTGCGGGGCAGCCTCACCTCACGGTCCAGCCCCACTTGCACCGTGCGGATCTCCCCGGTGTGCTCGTCAATGCTGAAGAACTCAGGGCTACCCTGACCCAGGATGGAGAACCTGAGGGCTGCGTTGTCTGTCTCCGGGTCGTCAGCGTCCGTGGCCTCAGCCCTGGTGACGAACGTGCCTGGGGATCACAGAGAGAAAGGTGTTCAGTCACCGTGGGGCAGCGGGGCTGAGGCCACCCAGGTGGTGTGGAGTGCTCCCGGCGAGCACGGATCCCCTAGGTCTGGCGCTGTGGCCGCAGAGGGGGCAGCCTGCTCTCCGTACTGTGTGGGTCACTGGGGCTGGCAGTGTATGCCAGCCTCGAGTCCGAGGTGCTCCCACTGCCTTGCCTACGGAAGGCAGAGCATTGCAGGAGCACCCCAGCGGGCTTTCAGCGAAGGGGAGGACCGATGCACCTTCTTACCAGATGCAGGGTCAGCAAGTGACGCTAATGTTCCAGGTCAACGTGGTAAACATACCGGGGTCCTCAGACAGCCCTGAACCCTGCAATCAGGTGGTGACGCATAGTACCGGTCCCCACGGTGGCACAAGGACAATGCTTCCAGCAGGCTTCTTGGTCGTGGGACGCATTACCAATCCCGGGCTGCGTGAGTGTTCTCTGGCAAGCGGCACGAGGAGCCACTTACCCCATCAGAGGAGGGACACAGTGTGCTGGGAAGGGACCCGAGAGCTGACACAGAAGCAGGGGTACCGGTGGGAGCTGGACCCGGTGTGCTAGGACGCAAGTGGGTATGAATGAGTGTGCATGTCGTGTTCACACGTGTGTCTGGACGTGTGCATATTCAGACACGAGAGCACACGGAGCAGCAGGACACGGCAGCAAGAATCCTAATCCCAGGGGTGAAGAACACTAGCTATTCTTCCAGAGCACCCAGGTCTAATCGCTAGCAGGCACGCAAGCATGCACGCACGCACGCACGCACACACGCGCCGACTCACCATTCATAACTTCAGCCCCAAGAGATCTGGTGGCCTCTTCTGGTCTCTAAGCAACCTTCATGCACACGGTGCACAAACACTCATACACACAAACTAATAAAAATAAGAAATACAACAGTGGGCTAGAGAGATGGCTCAGCAGTTAAGAGCACTGACAGCCGGGTGTGGTGGCACAGGCCTGTAATCCCAGCACTTGGGAGGCAGAGGCAGGCGGATTTCTGAGTTCGAGGCCAGCCTGCTCTACAGGGTGAGTCCAGACAGGGACTACACAGAGAAACCCTGTCTCGAAAAACCAAAAAGAAAAAAAAAAAAAAGAGCACTGATCGCTCTTCTGAAGGTCCTGAGTTCAAATCCCACAACCACATGGAACACTCCTCCACTGTTGGTGGGATTGCAAAATGGTAAAACCGCTCTGGAAATCAGTTTGGCGGATCCTCAGAAAATTGGGCATGTTACTTCCAGAGGACCCTGGCATACCACTCCTGGGCATATACCCAGAGGATTCCCCTGCATGCAATAACTATCCGTAATGAGATCTGATGCCCTCTTCTGGTGTGTCTGAAGACAGCTACAGTGTACTTACATATACCAATATATAAGTCTTTTTTTTTTAAAAAAAAAAAAAAGAAAGAACTACAACACTACAAGTCCAGAATAGAGTCTCCCTGGAGATGGGTGCCCCCTTCCATCCCCCACCCCAGGTCAGTGAAAAGCTGCCTGGGGAGTGGGGGGCCAGTCCTGGCCTATCACTGTGGGGGTCCTGGCCTATCACTGTAGGGGTCCTGGCCTATCACAGTGGGGGTCCTGGCCTGTCACTGTGAGGGTTCTGGCCTATCACTGTGGGGGTCCTGGCCTGTCACTGTGAGGGTCCTGGCCTATCACTATGGGGGTCCTGGCCTATCACTGTGAGGGTGCTGGCCTGTCACTGTGGGGGTCCTGGTCTGTCACTGTGGGGATCCTGGCCTGTCACTGTGAGGGTGCTGGCCTGTCACTGTGGGGGTTCTGGCCTGTCACTGTGGGGATCCTGGCCTGTCACTGTGAGGGTCCTGGCCTATCAGTGTGAAGGTCCTGGCCTATCAGTGTGAGGGTCCTGGCCTATTACAGTGGGGGTGCTGGCCTGTCACTGTGGGGGTCCTGGCCTGTCACTGTGGGGGTCCTGGCCTGTCACTGTGAGGGTCCTGGCCTGTCACTGTGGGGATCCTGGCCTGTCACTGTGGGGGTCCTGGCCTGTCACGGTGAGGGTCCTGGCCTGTCACTGTGGGGGTTCTAGCCTGTCACTGTGGGGATCCTGGCCTGTCACTGTGGGGGTGCTAGCCTGTCACTGTGGGGGTCCTGTCCTATTACTATGAGGGTCCTGGCCTGTCACTGTGGGGGTGCTGGCCTGTCACTGTGGGGGTTCTAGCCTGTCACTGTGGGGATCCTGGCCTGTCACTGTGGGGGTGCTGGCCTGTCACTGTGGGGGTGCTGGCCTGTCACTGTGGGACTAACAAGTGCCACAAGCACCCCATCGGACTGAAGCTGGCAGGGGAAGCTGGAGGCGTACTGTGAGACATGCAGTCTGGGCTGGGACTGTGAGTGTCTTTGCCCTGGTGTCAGGTCCCTCCTGCCACAGGAGGGCTGGAGAAGAGCTGAGGCCACCTCCAGGTTCTTCAAGGACGCCCCCTGCCGGGAAGGGCAGAGAGGCAGAAAACCCTTGGGCATGGGCTAGGCACAGAGAGAAGGAAACAGCCAAGACCCACTGTGGTGGACTGTGGTGGAACTGAGTCAACCCGGACCCGTTCTGCATGTGTCCGTCCACACAGCGATCCCTCCCCGCCATAGGTTTTGGGCAGCCCCCGGATAGGAAGGCCGCCCCATGAGACTGTAATGACCAAGTACAGTGGAGCCTGGTGAGGTCGGAGGCTCGTAAGGAGAGATGGGGGGAGAAAGGAGCCTGGTAAAGAGAAGGAAGGGGAGGCGCGGGACTAGAACACCTGACCAACTATTCTCTGTCCTTACGCACGCGGTGTTGCGGAATGACAGCGGGATAAGGTCAGTCGTCACCATGCCGGGGTGGCATGCCCTCTGACTCCCTGACTTTGGTAACTGCAGAGAGTTGTCAGACCACACTGACAGAGAATGCCCGGCATCCGGTCTAAAACCAAGCAGCGCACAGAGAAGACAGAAAAGGGTTACACCAGTGAGCGGCTCCCCGCCGCGGGCACGTGGGATTGTTTCAGACTTTTCTCTAAGTCTGAAGTCAGGTCAGAGTGAAGAGTATACGTGGAACTACACCATCATCTAGGTCTCGCCACACGAGTAATGAGCTGGCATAGAGCCTGAGTGGTAGACATGGCAAGACTCTTCCTGTGCTTTGGGCTCCCTGAGGCTCTTGCCGAGGCCGGGCTGACCACACTGGGCACAGGCAGTAAGGGAGGGAGGGTGGACGGGCACAGAGCCCCGCCCGGCCCTGCCTGGGGAAGGACAGGATTGCGTGTGATTTCAAAGAGATACCAGAGTCTCAAGTAGTCGAGGCTAGCCTCAGATTGGCTAGGTAACGGAAAACGATCTTAAACCCAGTCTTGGGGCTGGAGAGATGGTTCAGTGGTTAGGAGAACTGACCGCTCTTCCTAAGGTCCTGAGTTCAAATCCCAGCAACCACATGGTGGCTCACAACCATCCGTAATGAGATCTGGCGCCCTCTTCTGGTGTGTCTGAAGACAGTGACAGTGTACCTACATATAATACATAAATCTTTAAAAGAAAACCCAGTCTCCACCTCCCAGGTGCTAGGCTCACTCACGGGCATGTGCCACTGCCACAGGCCAGGTAGATTGAGACCAGACTGCACCTGAAGCAGCAGCCAGAGGAGGCACTGCCTCAGGCTGTGGAGTTTTCTTTGGGGGATAAAAGCCATACTAGAACAAGCTCATGGCCTGTGGACTAACTAGGACTGAAGGGTTCAGTGAAATGCTAAGCCTCATTTTACACAACAGTCACCACCACGAGACGAGAAGGCACACCGGACCACAGCCACCCGGAAGCCTTTCTGAGCAGGTCAAACTAATGTTGACAGGAGACGTGTCAGATGCGGCTTTCTCACACCCCACCTTTCGGATGCCCTGCGGATTGCCAGTTCTGCAGCACTGCGGAGGAACCCGGCAGGCCAGGCGAGTGCACCAGTGGGGAGAGTGGGGGGAAAGGCTGTATCTCTAGTTGGTTGTAGGGAATTCTGGGACTTGGTCCGCCTGAAGGCCCACCCTCTGGATGGGGCTGTGCTCCCACCTCACCTGGGATGGTACCCTCCGGGATGCGGCCTCTGAACACATCCTGTAGGAAGGCTGGCCGGTTGTCATTCTGATCCACCACGACGATCTCCAGGTCCGTGGGGTCCTCCAGGGTGGAGCCACCCAAGTCCAGGGCAAAGGCCCTTAGCTGAACAAACAGAGAGCAAGCGATGGGTCTGTGGCCCCTGGAGCCACGCAGAAGGGACAGCAAGGGCTGAGCACAGGCCAGGGACAGTGGGACGGAACGTGTGCTGCGGCCACGCGCCCTCTCTCTGAATGGAGCCCGCTTTCTCCCGGCACACACGCTCCAGCTTTCCTCTCTCCCCAGGACTGTGTGCGGAGAGAGCTTTCCTCTCTCCCCTGCATCTCTGTGTGGATGAAGCAATGCTCTTACTAAGGTTTATCTCCCTCTCTTCGTGGTTTTGGCTCCTGTCAAATTCATTCATTTGACTTTCTTATTTTTTAATTCAAAACAATTTTTTTTTAAAGACAGGGTCTCTCTGTGAGCCATGGTGTCCTGGAACTCGCTAGGTAGACCAGGCTAGCCTTGAACTCACATTGATCTACCTGTACCATGCCCGGCTTAATTCATTTTACTTTTTGGAACAGGGTTTCACACAAGACGAGAATGGCATGGCCACGCCCTGGGGAGGCAGAGACAGGACGACAGCAAGTTCAAGCCCAGCTAGAGAAACACAGCGAGACATTGCCAGCCACATAAACAACCGTCTAATGGGTTCTCCGGAAGAATGCTGCAGGGCCTCTTAAGTTCGGAAGAATCTCTTGAGGATGTAAAAGAAATCTTGGCCCCTTGCAAAAGAAGGGGAGATAGAAAGCTATCCTGTCTCGGGCCAGCTAGGACACGGTCAACAGGGTCCTGGCTACACAAGGCTTCTATAGGTTTTGTTTGGTTTTTATTCTTTTTTGGGGGGGGTTGGTTTTTGTTGTTTGTTTTTTGTTTTTTGTTTTTTCGAGACAGGGTTTCTCTGTGTAGTCCTGGCTGTCCTGAAACTCGTTCTGTAGACCAAGCTGGCCTCCAACTCAGAAACCCGCCTGCCTCTGCCTCCCAAGTGTGGTTTTTATTCTTGTGACAGGTTTCTGCTATGTAGTTGAGGCTAGCTTCAAACTCATGATCCTCCTGAGCCTTCTAAGTATCATAGGCCTGTAATACTATTCAAAGCTCTATTTATGTATTTAGCTAGCCGTGTAGGGGATGGAAACCAGGGTCTTTAGATGCTAGGTAAGCACACTACATCTCAGCCTGGCAGATAAAGGAGGTCCGGGCTTGTCTCCTGGCTTTGTGCACACCTTGTGAGCCTCACCTCTCTCCCTGAATCCTGACACTAATGGTAGCGGAGGCCCCTTGTTGGCCAACCACTCCTCAGAGATCATTCCCTGCAGCGGACAGTAACACTATCCGGGAATTCTTCATGGCACTCCTATCCACCAAACAGAACCCGGAGCCAAGGAGAACTGTCTGTCATGTCAGCTCGTGGGTTGAAATGGTGCTCTGCCCTCCAAAAGACCACCTATGTATGGCCTCAAGGTGCTCCTCTGTTATGTGGTAACATGATCCCAAACACTTAACCCCCTGACGTGGGTCTTATGCGGGCCAGATCCTGCTTCAGAAGCAGCTGGCCTGGAGCCTGTGGGGGGCAGGGGGAACACTCTGGCTTCCCACACGTCCTACCCTGAAGCGGTCCGTCTTCTCACGGTCCAGCGTGGCGTTGAGGTACACCCTCCCAGTGAACTTGTCAATGGAGAAGACATTTCGAGGCTCCTCATCCACTCCGGGACCCTGGATGCTGTAGATGACACTGCCCAGCTGCTGCTTGTCAGACTTGATCTGTGGGGGAGGAGTGGGGCTCGGTGAGGACCAGAGAGCACCCCAATACTTCCACGCTTCACCCCGACTAGATGACCAGAGGTCCAAAGCTCTGAAGCCTAACAAGCTGCTCTCCTAAACTCAAGCCCAGCTGCAGGGCATCCTGGGACCTGGCAGCACCTACAGTCTGAGGATCAAGAAGGCTGAGCATTCTTGTCGCAGGTCAGTCTGTTCTGGTGATGAAGTGCATGCCGTCCAGGGGGGATGTAGCCTGGGGGTGTGTTCACTGGGGTAGCTAAGTGCTTGTGGCTCTGGGCTATGGAAGCCCCGTTCTTATCCCATGGAGTGAGAAAGTCCTTCCTAGGCTATACAACTGGCCCCTGTCAGCAGATGGGGCTTCCCCAGATCCAAGAAGATCTTTAAGAAATGGGGGAACCTATGGGGACAACACATCCCCCCTTCTCTTACCTGCACAAGCGGATAGGGGAGGCGTTTGTGGTTCTCAGACACACTGATGGGTGGGATGACCCAGGCTCTCCGCACACGGCCTGGGGCTGATGCCCGGCGCCAGGGATACAGGGTGCTGGGTTCTGGCTCAGGGACTGCCCAGGACAGTCCAAGGCTCTAAAACACAAACAGAACACCATTACACAAGGCACAGGAGCACCGGGATGACATCATTCTTAGGACTGTGCTTGGGTCTTCTGTCACCTGGGGGTGTCACTCTGCAGGGCACAGGCTGTGTGGGCCTTGGCAGCCACATCCTTGGGAGCTGACTCTCAAGTTCCCATATGGATGGTGCATGCCTGTCTCTTCTTGTCTAGATGCCAGAATATAGGCTGTGTCCCCAGGGTCATCAGATCCCTACGCTGGACATTGTTTATTGGGTGGTTGGAGGCGATGCGAGGGTCTGCACTTTTCCTGGGGTCCCTGAGAGGTCAGGTGGTAACAAGGCCCAGGAACGTGTCCAGAGAACAACTCTTGCTTCCTGGGAGTGACACCAGGAGGAGAGGCGGCAGCTGGTGGGGCCAGGGACTCCGTCTTGGCTGAGTTAGAGTGGGAAGTGACACGTGTCCCTCTTCAGGCTCACAGCTTGAATGTCCCAAGTTAATGGTAACAGTGCCTGCTTTTATTAGAATAGACTGCACACGCACGTGGGGGGGGGGAGTGCCCTTGAGCGTCTAGGTCCAACCCTCACCCGACACACACACACCCTAGTCTCCCGGGACGGCCATGCACACAGCAGATCCCGTGTCAGACACCTCTCTCTGCCACCAGGCCTGGGGCTTGACTTTAAACACATCTAGAAACGAGGTCTGAGAGCCTACGAGTTGATGGCGCCTCTGCCCCAGCCTGCTGTGTGCGCAGAGCGGGGCCATGATCGGGACACCCACACAGCGTCTCAGGGTTGCGTTGCAGAGGAACGCCCGGGCTTCCAGAGCCCTGGGCGATTCGGGGCATCAAGGAGCTTTTCTAAGCTGCTTTGCACAGTGGGACTTAGTGTCTGTGGTCTCTTTTGCTGGCCAGCCTTGTCTGTGACAAGGACTGGAGCAGGAGGAAGGGCCAAGGAGGTCATGCCCTACAGAAGCCAGGGACTGGGCTGGGCCACACAGCCAAGGCTACCCCAGGGCACAGGGTGGGGCAGGGCTGGCTGTGTGGCTCCACTGAGAGGCTGGCTGGGGAAAAAGGGTGGCCCATTCAGTACACCACGGGATTTTCATAACTGCATCTCAGTTCTGGAAACCCAGAACTCTCGGGATCTATTCCATTCTTCCTCATCAGACCCAGGAGGTTAGCAGAGACCTCTAGACATGCTGGACCAGTGTTGGCTCAGTGGACAAAGATGCTCACTCCCAAGATGGATAACCTGAGGGACTGGAGAGACGGTTCAGTGGCTGAGAACCACTCTTCCAAAGGTCCTGAGTTTGAATCCCAGCAACCACATGGTGGCTCACAACCATCTGTAATGAGATCTGATGCCCTCTTCTGGGGTGTCTGAAGACAGCTACAGTGTACTCACATATAATAATAAATAAATCTTTGGGTTTTAAAAAAACCCAAAACAACAACAACAACAACAACAACAACAACAACAACAAAAGTCGGGCGGTGGTGGCGTATGCCTTTAATCCCAGCACTTGGGAGGCAGAGGCAGGCAGATTTCTGAGTTCGAGGCCAGCCTGGTCTACAGAGTGAGTTCCAGGACAGCCAGGGCTACACAGAGAAATGCTGTCTTGAAAAAACCAAAAACCAAAAACCAAAAACCAAAAACCAAAAACCAAAAACAAAAAAAAAAAAAAAAAAACCAAGTAAACAAACAAACAAACAAATAAATAAATAATAAATAAAATAAAAGATGAATAACCTGAGAGTTTGCTCTCTGGAAGCCACATAGTAGATAGAGAACTGGCTCCTATAACTTACACCCTGACCTCCACATGATACACGCTCCTGCCACAATAAATAAAATGTCATTTAAGAGAAAGACCCAGTGCCCGGGATTGAGTGACTGCAGACAGGAGATGAAGCCAAATCTCTGAGCTCAGAGAGAGCTCTACTGACACCCACTGTCCCCAAACCCACTGCCATTACCTGTTCCCGCTCACAGATAACCCCACCCCTCAGAGGAGTTAACCAAGGCCTGGAGAGAAGGGAGACCCGCAAGGACACGGCAGGGTGCTTAGCAACTCCCCAAAGGCTGCCCTTGTACTTCCCTGGTTCTCAGGCAGTTTTCCTCCCGTTTCTGATTGGATCTAACTGCATGGCCTCTCCTCCAATTGCTTCACCCCTTGATTTGGAGGGATGATGAGAACTGGTGTTCTGGAGACGCCAGGGATGCCCTTGTATTTCTACTGGCTCCCTTGGTACTCCTGAATGACTCCTCATTGCAAAGCACAGCCTGGCAGAGGCTGCCGTGATGGGTGTGGATGTTGGTCAGCTTCTGACCACATCTTCCATAGCATGTGTTGGCTAGGAGCAAAACCCAGGGCAACCTCATGCATCCAGGATGATAGGAGGCTGTCAGGCCAATGCTGGACACGGTACCGCCTGGCAGAGTTTGTGCAAGTGCTGGGTGTAAAAGACTCTAGCGCCTGGAGACTGTGTACTGGCTGGTTTTGTGTGTTAACGTGACACAGGCTAGAGTTATCACAGAGAAAGGAGCTTCAGTTGGGGAATGAGATCCAGCTGTGGGTCATTTTCTCAATTAGTGATCAAGGTGGGGGAGGACCCATTGAGGGTAGTGCCATCCCTGGGCTGGTAATCTTGGGTTCTATGAGAAAGCAGGCTGAGCAAGCCAGGGGAAGCAAGCCAGTAAGTAATACTGTATCCCGATCTGCTTGAGTTCCAGTCCTGACTTTGGTGATGAACAGCAGTGTGGAAGTGTAAGCTGAATAAACCCTTTCCTCTCCAACTTGCTTCTTGGTCATGACGTTTGTGCGGGACTAGAACCCCTGACGGAGACGGCCTGCTAGGTGGCCTGCTCGGCTTGGAAACGCTTTTAGCGTCTGCAGCCACCCTGGCTGCATTCCCTGGGCCACAGAGGGTCCAGGGCACGCAGAGGGAGTGGTCATTCGGAGTCCTTGCTGGCCTGGCCTTCTTGAGCCAAGGGCAGAGCTTGGGAGATTTCAGTCTCCGTCTCGGGGCTGTTCACATGCCTTTACATTTATTTATCTTGGGGTTGGAGAGACACGCTGTGGCACACGTGTGGAGGTCAGAGGGCAGCTTCCGGGAGTCAGTTCTTTCCTTCCACTACACGGGTTCTGGGAACACACGTGGGTCTTAGATAGTCAACTCCCCTACCCGCTGAGCCCATGTGCCAATTATTTCTTCTTCTTCTTCTTCTTCTTCTTCTTCTTCTTCTTCTTCTTCTTCTTCTTCTTCTTCTTCTTCTTCCTTCTTCTTCTCCTCCTCCTCCTCCTCCTCCTCCTCCTCCTACTCCTCCTACTCCTACTCCCCCCCCCTCTGGAAGAGCAGCCAGTGCTCTTAACCACTGAGCCATCTCTCCAGACCCGTGCCTTCATTTTCTTAAACAACTTCCCTCCTTCAAGGTTCTGTCCTGCGGAGAGGTGCTTTCTAGACGTAATTATCGTCGGAATCTGTCCCGTCCACAGCTGCGGCCTCAGAGGACAGGAAGCAGGGCTGTGCTTTCCTTCTGTCTTGTCCCAGCTAATGTGAGTGACTGCTCAGGGCCTGCAGCTTCCATTGCTGTAGACAGTCCCAGATGCCAGCCGTCAGACCTATGCTTCGCCTTGGCAAGGCTGAGACCCAAGGGTCACAGTCGGTAGGGGGTTGCTGTACGGGGTGGCAGATCCCTGGGTAGGTAGGGCTCAGACTCCCAGTAGCCCTCAACTCGGACATCTCTCTGCTTTGTGGTTTTTTTTTTTTTTTTTTTTTGGTTTTTTCAAGACAAGGTTTCTCTGTATAGCCCTGGCTGTCCTGGAACTCACTCTGTAGACCAGGCTGGCCTCAAACTCAGAAATCCACCTGCCTCTGCCTCCCAAGTGCTGGGATTACAGGCGTGTGCCACCACTGCCTGGCCACCCCTCCCTTCCTATCAAGGACAGATCACGTGGGCTGCCTGTGTGGAGGGATGAGTCCTGGGTGGACAGAGCAGGGCTGGGAGTGTGGACGGCAGAGCCACCACACACAGCCCTGCCCTCAGCATGGGTCCCAAGCAGTCAGAACGCCATCTTGTCCTCGGAATCACCACGGTTATTAGAGGGACACGCCTGGCCCTGACTACATCCCTCAGAATGAGGCAGGGGGGGGGGTGGGATCAGGAGCTCCAAGGAGATCCCATCACACCGTCATGCTTAGTGCCCACTGTGTGTCCACACCTAGGGAAACTCCCACCTGGCTCCACCCCAAGCGAGAGAGCTGAGAGGTCCTGGCAGGGACCCGAAAGCAGGCAGCCAGTTTCTCTCTGTAAGCGGGTCACGTGGAGGCTGGAGCGGTGGCTCAATGTTTAAAAGCAAGTATTGCGCCGGGCGTGGTGGCGCACACCTGTAATCCCAGCACTTGGGAGGCAGAGGCAGGCGGATTTCTGAGTTCGAGGCCAGCCTGGTCTACAGAGTGAGTTCCAGGACAGCCAGGGCTATACAGAGAAACCTTGTCTTGACACGTACACTTACTTACACATCCAAACGGTAAGAAGTTTGTGTGAATGGCACTCACACCCAAGGACACCGGTGGTTGGGACTGGGCCACATGGGCTCCCCATCTGCTCGGTTCACGCAGAGTGGACGCTTCCCTCCCAGCATGCATCTCTCCTTGGGGACTTGCCTGCTGGCTACCCAGGCCCCCTGGCTTCAGCTTCAGCTGGATCTGATCTGTGGAGCCTCCGTGGAGGCTGGTGGTCACAGGAGAGAAATACGGTGGCTGATTGGGGGGCGGGGTGTGTGTGCTCTAAGGACAGCGAGGGTCGAGTAGCCAGCCAGCCAGGAGGCCGCTTGGATTTTGGCCTCCCCACATCTCTTCCTGCAGCACACATGGGTTGGCCGAGGCCCAGGAAGGTTCTGGCCCTGTGGGCGGCTGCATATAGCCTGCTTTGAGATCGAAGGCGTTGACTGCATCTCTGCTCTCTCGTCCTGTTTCCCAGCCAAGCTGGGAACCCCCCTCCCCGTTTCCATCCTACCATGGGGGACCCCAGCCACCTACTCCTCAGCGCCTTGTGTCAGCCACAGTAAAGTCCAGTCACCCACTTAGTCCTGGAGCCCAGAGAGCAGAGGACCCTGCTCGAGACAGGAGGGTGAGTGTGGAGGGGCTGGAGTCCTGCCTGGGCATTCTCTGTCCTCACAGATGGCACCTTGGCCTCAGAACCTACCAAGGCCAGCATACAGAGCCACTTCTAGGTCAGGGCAGTGTCCCTGCCAGGCACACACCTGCCTGCCTGGCACGGGGAACCCGGGCCACAGCCTCCATGGACACAGGAGCTTTTTGCCTGATCTTGGCGGCAGACCCTGAGATGCCCCTGAGGGGCTGCTTTGGGGGAAGTCTGGCTCTATTTTCCTCCCGTCAGGATAGCGTGTGGGTTGTGCTCTGGAGCTCTTCACGACACCAAAGCCCGAGGGAAGAGAAGAACCTTCCTCATCGCCCCGAGACAGGTCTAGAGAGGCTGAGCCCTTTGCCCAAAGCCACAGAGGCAGACCTGGCAGGAGAAGGCATGCCAGGCTGATGTCATCTGTAGTGTCTGCCCTGCCTTGGGAAGGCCTGTTGAGAGTGGGATTCCCAGGCGCTTTGAAGCCCCCAGAGCCTGGGAAGAACTTCCCCCCTCCTCCTCGTCCTGCTGCCTCCATCAGCTGCCCCAGCCAGTGCCCACGGGCTTGGCACTCAACCGGGTGTGGTCAAGGCAGGGCCTGGGAACCTTGGGTCCCTGGGCTGTCCACAGCCCAAGTTCACGAGGTCACAGAACCACAATGTCTTGGCAGGGCCCCGTGCCCAGATCAGAGGCTGCAGGGGTATGAGTGGGCGCCCACTGGATGGGCCACAGCCAGCTTCTGGCTCTTGGGAGGCATTTGTGTAGCCTGTTCCATGCTCTCTCACACCACCCACTTCCCAGAAGACGTGGCAGGCGGGAGGCAAGGCTAGGGGCCTCCTTGGGAAGCTAGGACATCTGGTGTTTAGGACAAAGCTTCATGGCCACAGCTGGCTCACACCCGCATCCAGGACCGAGGACAGAGGCACCTGGAAGGTGACTGTGGAAGGTGTTTCTACAAGATCCACTCTGTCCTCCAGACCAAGCCAGACAGGAAATAGCTAGACTCTCTTCCCTCAGCAGATACCCAATGAACCTCACTTCACACCAGGCCTGCTCTTGGACAAGGACCAATCTAGACAGAAGTTGGGAAGTTCTAGAGATGTCTGGGACCAGTGTTCTGAACCCACCCTCCTCAGCCAAACGTCCTCTGGGATATCCTACCCCCCCCCCTTTCCGACCCTAACAGATTGCAGGTGTCCAGGGCCCTGCTGTGCTAGAGGCTTACCAACACTACCAATGGGTGTGGCATCAGTCAGGGTCAGTGGCCAAGGAGAGAGCTGTCTGCACTCCCCTGCACTGATCCTGGGCGGACATTCTGGTGACAGGGAGATGGGACCAACTGGGAAGACACAAGCGCCCTAGGCACGGAGCGAGGTGTCTTTCCTTCTCAGCAGAGCTAATGGCCCTTGGGGCGGAGGGTGGGAAGCCCTCATTGACTTTCCACAGGCTTCTCCGGCCTGCGCAGCTCCCACAGGCTGGAATCCACGGCCACCTCATTCCTGGACAGCCAGCATGCCAGGAATGAGCCCAGCTGTCGGCCTGGCCTAGGGTGGCCCCACATTCCCACTGTGGGACCACCCTGTCCAGCTGCTGCAGTCATCAGGGGAGGACGGGGAGGGGGCAGACAGGCAGCTGTTCCCGCCGATCAGACAGTGCTCGGAGCTGTGAGCAGCCTGCCTCCACCCGAGTCGCTGCAGGTTGGACCTGGCAGAGATGAGCTCCTCTCCTGGCACCAGTGGCCTGCCCCCCCCACGGCCCCCCAAGTTCTGCTGCTACCCACCTTTCCCTCAGATACCACGTGGCTGTGTTGGTTCCTAGACAAAGGGGAGGTGGGCAGGCGTCGCCGGACCATCTATGATCCCTTCAACCCAGCTCAGGACTAGCGATTAGAGGGACTGAACCCCAAGTGCAGGGTCTGAGGCGGTCATCTTTATGAGTACCAGTCCTAATGTGTGGATGACACGGGGTCAGAGCCCAGGTCTCAAGCACGCTTATCAAGTGTTCTACTGGCGGTATCCCTGGCTGCTTTTATTTATTTATTTTATTTTTTTTGGAGGCGAGGTATTAGTAAGTCGCCCTGGCCGGTGTGGACTTGTGATCCTCCTACGTCATCTTCCTGAGCAGTTAGAATGTGAGGTCCGGCGGGGACCGGTTCCGAACACAACCCTACCACCTGGTGCTGCCGTGGGGTTCAGGAAGCTTAGATTCCAGAGGGAACCTGGGTAGGGAGGCGTGAATCCACGCACAGCCCACTTCCAATCCCAAACCGAGGAGCCCAAGACAGAGCTGCTGGGTCAGGGTGACCAGGGTAAAGCCCAGTGAGGGAGCGAGAATTTCCAGACAGCAGCATCAGGACCCGGTGTGTGGACAAGAGTGGACAGACGCGTGAAAGCTTGGGGCAGCAGCAGGGGGGAGGTGTGGGGGGTTGGGGGAGGTGGAGGGGGGCGGTAGGAAAAGTTCCCCTGGCCCTATAGCTAATTCAAGTGCTGCTATGAAGCAAGTTCAGGAGGCCAGGCCTTGGGGGCGTGTTCTTGCCCCTTCCCCCCCCTGCCCCCCCGACTGTTGGGGCCTCCAGATGCCTGGGGGAGGGGTATTGTGCAGTTGTCCTAGTGCAACAGAGAGGGGAGGCTTGGGGAGGGAAGGGAGGAAGAATGCCCCCCAGCACCGCCCACCCTCCAGCCTTGGGGGTGTGGGTAAAAAAATGCTGTTACTGTAGCCGGTGGGGAGCGGGTCCCAGCCCAAGGTGTGGAGGGGCCTGATGGGTCAGGGTGTTATGCACAAGACTGGGGTTCTGGGTTGGGCCTAGAGGGATGCTGGGTCTTAACTAGCCCAGCAGATGTGCCCAGGTAAGGGACTGTGGGCCCCCAAAGCTGGGGTGTTTGGTGGTTGGGGGTGTAGGGCTGATGCCCCAGGGCCAGCTGCTAGAGGAGGGTCTTTCTGGCCAGGCTCCCGTCAGCTGCTAAGAACTGAAACTTGAGCAGAGCTGCAAGGCCTGTGGGAATTTGAGGGGACCAAGAAAGTCCTGAAGTGGGTTCCCAGAAGAGAGGGACACCCCTCCCCCCCACAAGCACGCGTGTACATGCGCGCGCGCGCGCGCGCGCACACACACACACACACACACACACAGTGCTGTCTGACCACTCTCCAAACACAGCAACCGTTTGTGCTTGCTACCTGTTGCCCCTGGGGCGCAGAGGCTGGTCACAACCATCTTACCCATCTCTTGGGGACCCTGGCAAGGACCACGGAATCCACACCCCCATCCTGGCCAGCCCAGGACCATCCAGCAGCCTGTCTGGGGAATGCCAACTCAACATCAAGAAACACTGGGCCCTGGGCTTTACCCACCCTTCTTTTTGTCATGTGAAGAAAACAGGGCACTACCGGGCGGTGGTGGCGCGCGCCTGCAATCCCAGCACTTGAGAGGCAGAGGCAGGCGGATTTCTGAGTTCGAGGCTAGCCTGGTCTACACAGAGTGAGTTCCAGGACAGCAGGACTATACAGAGAAACCCTGTCTCAAAAAAAAAAAAAAAAAAAAAAAAAAAAAACAAAAAAAACAGGGCACTAAAGACTGACCGATCTGGGGACCACAGGCCACTCCACCCCCAAGGTGGATCCAGACACAGTCACTGGCCTGTGTAAACTGAGTGTGTGTGGGCCGCTCTGACCCGGAGTTACTGTCTCTGGATCCCAAGGTCCTGAAGGGAAGAGCAGCAGCTACCTCAGAACCACTGGGGAGAGACTCAGGCACCACCGAGACCAACCAGGGGCATACGTGTCACAGGCGCTGTGGCTTCCTGCTCTCTCTCTCTACCTCATGCCGTGGAGTACAAAGACCTCTCCAGCCTGACTACCCCCAGGCTCTGGGAGGTTCCAGGGGGCACTTCTGGGACCCTTCCAGCCTGAAGGGACAGCCCGATGGCTGCTCCTGTCCGCAGTCCTGAACTGTCTTACTCACTGTGACAGGTCAGTCACCCTCCCTCTGGAAGCCCCTCACCATATAAACCTCTTCCTACAACTCATCAGAAAGTGGGGCCCACCCTGGACACTGCAGGCCGCAGCTCTCAGGGTCCCCCTAAGACACTCCAGGCCAGTGGCCCCAGGAAAACTATCCCAAAGCTAGGGGAAGGGAACCCACAGGGCTCGGGAGCTTACCTGGGCAAGCAGCCCGAGGGCGACGAGCAGAGCAGAACCCATCGGGGCAGTGGCGGAAGAGCCGAGGACAAGTGGCCGACTGGGCGGCCAGTGGGACGGGCGGTGGCGCTTCTACCCCCACGCTGAGAGCATTGGGCTGAGTGACAGCGCAAGTGCTTGGGGAGCAGGCCAAGGGACTGCACGTGTGTGGTGGGGCGGGGCTGGGGCGGGGTCTGGGCAGGGCTAGAACTGAGTGACAGCTTGGGGGGCCGAGTTGTGGGCGGGGCTAGAGATGAGTGACAGCACATGTGTGTGGGCCTGGATAGCCACAAGAGTGTGGTAGGAAGGATGCCTGGCTGAGCCAAAGCAAAGTGATAGGGCGGGGCCTGGGATCTGACCGACAGCTATGTGGTCAGTGCCTGAGGGAGGCTCTGTAAAGGTTTGAGGTCAGCGCATGCGTAGTAGGGCGCTCCTGCTTGTAGGGGCACTGGGAGTGGGCATAGGGGAAGTACTCAGCATGCCGCCGACTGGGACTGAGGCCTCTGCAGCTCTCCAGAGAGGCTCAGGCTTGCAGAAGAACGGAAGGTGCTAGGCCTGGTAGTCCATACCTTTAATCCTAATCCCCAGGAGCCAGAGGCAGGGGGATCCCTGTGAGTTAGAGGCCAGATTGCTCTACATCGTGAGTTCTGGGCCAGCCCAGACTACATAGAGAAATTGTCTCAAAAAACAAAACATAAAAACAAAACAAAGTGGTCCCTAACCCAGAGAAAGGAGCAGGAGGAGGATCAGGGGCCACGTTTAGATTGTTCAGTTTTGTTCTTCCAAACGCATCAGAGGCTCCTACCCCTGGGCCTTCGCACGGGGACATCTTACCTGGACGGCACCCACGGCTTACTCTCTCTCTGACTTTAAGGTTCTAATAGTGTCCTCCCATACTGGGGGACCCCTGGAAGGCAGCCTTTGTGTTATAGCCTGGTCGGAGTCCTGGGGTAGTTAGGAGTGTCCTGAGAGGCTCACTGGCCCATGGGGGGCTGAGTGAAAGGCAAGGAAGACTGGGGTGTGGCCTACTTTTGAGGGGTTCAGGTTCAGGTCTCGCCCCACTGGCCACCCTGGCTTTGGCCAGAGCTCCTCCCTCCTACCCCCTGCATCTACCACCACACCACGCGCATGGGTCACCATGATTCTGTGGGATATCTTCTTTGCTGATAGCGATACCTGATACCTTCTGGATGGTCCTCCCTAACATCAGCCGGCCATGGCTGTGGCCCTTCTGGCCATGTGGGGCAGACCGGCTTGCACTGAAGAAGGCAGGAGACGTTGCTGGATCCAAGGTTCAAAACAGGCAAGGAACGGAGGAGCCCGGTCCCTGCCGGCTTTACCCCACCCCCACCCCCACCCTAGGTGCTGGACAGACCCCATGGGGAGACGTGGGTGATTTACATACATTATTCAGGAGGTCCCAGCTCCTGAATAGAAAGGGTAAAGGCCGCGCCAGGCTTGTGCCCAGATCGATATGCTACTTGAAACCCACCTGCCTGAGTTTTGAGCCCCACCCCCACGCAGTGAGTGGCCCAGTTGCCCCGAGACTCCAGGCTGGTGGGGGCTTTTTCTCCTCACTCTCTCTGCCAGGGCCCCAATGGTATAGTAGCTTTACATTATCCATAAGCTAGAGGCTTTCCAGTTCACCAGCACTCACACCCATCTGACCCTATGGCTATCTCGCCCCTACAGATCAGTAACAGCCGCCTCCGTCAGGTGGCTCTCCGGCAGGTGGTTCTCCGTCCACTGCCAACACCCTTCCCACCATTCTGTCCCGACAGCCGTTCTCACACACAACCGTTAGTTCTCCTCCAAGTGCCCTTCATCCATCTCCTTCCTCCGAGGTCGCCTTGTTCCCCGAGGTGCCCCGCCTGGAGCACGCCTTCCTCCCACTGTCACTCAGAGAACTCCTACTCATCCCTCAATGCCCAGCTCCACGGCTGCCTTCAAGGGAACACCATTCCCATCTCAACCAAGGCTGCTCCTTCCTCCTCTCACCTCCTGGTGGGTGCAGCCCCTATATGGTTGGCCTTACGTGCTGTCTTCTGGACCTGGAAGAGGGACGGGAGGGGGGGGACCACCAGCCCAGGAAGTGACTCCGCCCACCTGGGTCCTCCCCTATCCACCACTACAGGCCTGGCTGTGGCCCAATCGTCTAGAGGCATTTTCTCAGTGGAGCGTCCCTCCTCTCTGAGGACTCTAGCTTACGTCTGACAGACACAGAGGGAGCCAGCGCAGCAGCCACGGGTATGTCTGGGTCCCTGGACGAGCCTGTCACCAGTGTCTGCCACTCTGCTGTTCGATGCAGATCAACAACCCTCTTCCTTCCCTTACACTGTCGGGCATTTTACCACAGCGACAGAACAGAGCAGGTTTGATGCCCTCCATACCAGGGCGTGGCCAGACTGTGGGGGCACGGTGCACAGAGCAGCCCTAATATTGATCTCTCCCACACATGAGGGGTGGGGGAGAGGCCCCTTCAGGAGGACAGCCCCTCGGGGGCTCTGACTGCATCTCTGGATGCCCGTGGGCACCTGCCTCGTGCTTTAGGTCTGGGAGTAAACAGTGCCCCACCCCCCACATGGGAAGACACTCCAGAGACTCCGCCCCTGCTTCTGGGCCTGGCTTTAACTCACTGCCTCAGACTCAGGCCAAGCCCTCCTTAGAGGAGCCTCTAAGGCCCAGGGCCAGGGGCCAGTCTCTGGGTGGTAGTCAGGCCCTTCTATATGGGAATGGAAAGAGCGTGCTGGGCTCCCTGGGCAAGAGACTTGGGGCCAGCTGGGCGGTGGTGGCACATGCCTATAATCCCAGCACTTGGGAGGCAGAGGCAGGCGGATTTCTGAGTTCCAGGCCAGCCTGGTCTACAGAGTGAGTTCCAGGACAGCCAGGGCTACACAGAGAAACTCTGTCTTGAAAAACACCAAAAAAAAAAAAAAAAAAAAAAAAAAGAGAGAGAGAGAGAGAAAGAGCCTTGGAACCATCACCGACTCTCCTATAACACCACAACCCCCCCCCCGTCTGTGACCCCCCACACTGGGCAGCTCCAGACAGTCCCAGCAGTGATGCCACCCTTACATACCCCTGGGACAGGAAGGAGGCATGATGACAGGGACACCATTAGGGGACAGAAACACGGACAGGGGAACCTTGGTCCTGCACCCATGCTGCTGAGCCCATACCTCCTCAGACCTTCACAGACTGAAGGTCCTCACCGGCACCCGTGGGCCCCTTGATGCCAAGCACTGATGAGAGTCTAGCCCTCTCAGGCTCCCCTGGTAAAGCTCTCTTCTGGCTTCTGTCTACTCCAAGGCCAGAGCTCACTGTTTTTGTTTGTTTATTTTAAAGATTTATTTATTGTATATGAGTATACTGTATATAAAATATGTGAGTATAATTATATATGAGTATAATGTATATATGAATATATATATCTATATGTAGATATATAATGAGTATATAATATATATATGAGTATAATGCAGCTGTCTTCAGACACACCAGAAAAGGGCATCAGCTCCCATTATGGATGGTTGTGACCCACCATGTGGTTGCTGGGATTTGAACTAAGGTCCTCTGGAAGAGCAGTCAGTGCTCTTAACCACTGAGCCATCTCTCAGCCCCTGCTATTCACTGTTAAGAGATGCATCCATTCAAGGGAAAGGAAGCAGGCGGGGCAGCCCAGCTTGTCCATGAGGGAGTAATTGAGGGTGGGTGGGGACCAACCTGGGGCTTATCTTTAGTTAAAGGTTTTCGTTTTGGTTTGGTTTTTGTTTTTCGAGACAGGGTTTCTCTGTGTAACCCTGGCTGTCCTGGAACTCATTCGGTAGACCAAGCTGGCCTTGAACTCAGAAATCCGCCTGCGTCTGCCTCCCAAGTGCTGGGATTAAAGGTATATGCCACCACTTCCTGTCAGTTAAAGACTTTTTTTGTTTTTTGTTTGTTTTTTTTTGAGATAGGGTTTCTCTATGTAGCCCTGGCTGTCCTGGAACTCACTCTGTAGACCAGGCTGGCCTCGAACTCAGAAATCTGCCTGCCTCTGCCTCCCAAATGCTGGGATTACAGGCGTGCGCCACCACCGCCCAGCTAAAGACTTTTAAGGCCAGGGTGACACAAGCTTTTAATCCCAGCACAAAGGTGACAGAGGCAGGTGAGTTTTTATGGGTTTGAGGCCAGACTGTAGGGTAAAAAGTCCAAGATCAGTTCTGGGGCTCGAAATCCCGTCAATCCCTGAGCTCACCCCAAGTTCTAGATTTGAAATCCCACCAATCCCTACCCTGGAAACCTCCAGCCTGAAAAACCCCGCCCCCAAGAAAGCCTCTATAAGCCTTGCATATGGCTCAGTTCTGAGCAGAGGGGAGCCCTTAGCTAGAGGCTGCAGTGACATATTTTCTACCTCTTCCCATCCATGGGAATGCTGCCTTTCATACCCTCTCATTCTCCTTTAGGATGGTTCTTAGAAAGCTCCCAGCTGGGCTGGAGAGATGGCTCAGCAGGTAAGAGCACCGACTGTTCTCCCAAAGGTCCTGAGTTCAAATCCCAGCAACCACATGGTGGCTCACAGCTATCTGTAATGAGGGTCTGATGCCCTCTTCTGGTGTGTCTGAAGACTGCTAGTAAGTAAATCTTTAAAAAGAGGAAAGAAATCCTCCAGCCTCTATACTTGCACCTGACTTGAAGGGTACTAAACGTGCTCACCTTTGAGACCAATCAAATTTGGTCTCAATATCCCTTAGATTATCCGTCCAAATGGCTGCCTGTTGGACCTGAGATCCCAATATCTTTACAAATACTGTGAGCAGTCAGAGAGATGGAAAGAGATTCCCTGTTCCCTATTCAAGCTTTCTGTTTTCTGTGCTCCAAGCCTTGTTTTGTTTTGTCTGGTCTCGCAACGCACACTGTATAAATGTCCTGTTTTAAAGTTACTGTGGATCGATCTGTAAGTTTGTTGCAAAGTGGGAGCCAGACCTAGCAGGAGGGGGGGGGGGCAAAGCAGTAGGTGGGCCAGTGGCTTGGACCCCGGCTGGCGCACACCCGCGGCTAATTGGTGAGTCTGCTCCCCCCTGCCGCGTCCTCTGTCAATAGCCAGGGCTCAAGGTTTCCCTAAGCATCCCTTGTTCCTTAGCTTACCAGACTCAGTTTTACAGGGATCTGGGTGTCTTTTCGATATGATTGACATTACACTATTGTTTCTGCTGCTCCTCCTTAATAAAAAGCTGGCTCAGGAGCTGGCTTTTAATGAAGCCAGTTTAAAAAAGTTGGCTGCCCCTCCTCTAGAAGCAAGAATGTCCGTTTAAAGGTTTCTTCCATGATCTCTGTCCTGTCTCAGTTGATCCACCTACGGGACTGAGAAGAGTAAAACAAAAGGCGGGCACACACTGTTCCCAGTGGGACTGCGGCTTCTCGGCTCATGCTCTTTGTTTTGGTTTTGTTTTGTTTGTTTGTGTGTTTTTTTGTTTTTTTTGTTTTTTGGATTTGGTTTTTTCCAGACAGGGTTTCTCTGTGTAGCCCTGGCTGTCCTGGAACTCACTCTGTAGACCAGGCTGGCCTCGAACTCAGAAATCTACCTGCCTCTGCCTCCTAAGTGCTGGGATTACAGGCGTGCACCACCACCACCTGGCTCATGCTCTTTTGAGTTTAACTTTTGCTGAGGTATAAATCGTATCTCAAGATCTGTGGACTATTATGTAAACTTTCTGTATGTCAAGATTTGTAATTATATTGGGTCTGATTTAAAACTCTGTAAAATGTGCAACGAAACTCTGAGGTTGATAGTTAAAAAAATCTACACGTAGGTGATCTTAAAGGAAATACATGTCTTTCTGCTTCCTTAGCTGCTGCCCCCACATCAGGATGGAGGAAGCCACACATCTGACAACCATCTTTGCTGAGGTTGGAATGGATGAATTTTGCCATGTGAATTCACCCCATGCTTAAGATACGGTATAAGCCAACTAATGGGGTGGGGTGGGGTGGGGTGGGAAATAACTCCTCCCAGCTATGCAGCCCAAACCAGATGACTCTTCCACTATTTTTTTTGCTTTTGCTTTTGTTTTTTGCTTTTCTTTTTTCTTTTTTCTCTTTTCTTTCTTTCTTTTTCTTTCTTTCTTTTCCTTCTTTCTTTCTTTTCTTTTCTTTTTTTTTTTTTTTTTTTTTTTTTTTTGGAGACAGGGTTTCTCTGTGTAGTCCTGGCTGTCCTGTAACTCAGTCTGTAGACCAGGCTGGCCTCAAACTCAGAAATCCGCCTGCCTCTGCCTCCCAAGTGCTGGAATTAAAGGCGTGCGCCACCACTGCCCGGCGCTCTTCCACTATTTTTGATCACACCAACAAGCACCTGCCATCTGCCTCAGCACACAGTCCCTTCTCTCCCTCTGTGGCCTCTGTTGGTTTCCCTTTCTTCCTCCTCAGCAATGAGTCTCGCAGATCAACCCTCCTGGTGCCCACTCACAGCCCACCAGCAAGCCTTAGCCCTCCTGCCATGCCCCCTGCCCCACCATGGGACCCCTTTGACCTCCCCGCCCAACCCGGCCACGGTTCTCCCCTTGCAGGAGGTTGCCATGGTGGACGGCTCAGTTGGAGTGCGTGTCCCGTACGCATCAAGCAAACATTCTCAAATAGAAGAGCCCCGGGCTCCTACGCTGCTAATTCTTCCACCTTTTTTAAAGGCCTTACCCAGTCCTATGGCCTTACTCTCCACGGTATTTACATGGTTCTCGCCAGCCACCGTGTCCCTGAGGAGTGCAGCTTGCCTCCCAGCCTGTCTCCGTGAGCCTGCCCTCAAAGCAGTGCTGCTTCTCCCCCAGAGATTCCAGACATCGGGGCCGAACTTAGATGCCTAGAGAAGGGACCCCTGACTCCGCAGGCAGAAGTCTTAGACGGTGTACCATGGGAGAGACGAGAAAAGCCCAAACAAAACGCCTGGTGCTAGCCGAGGCCTTTCAGCAACTGCCCAGGCTTCCCCAGCCTTTCATAACCTGAGGACCTCTGGCTCCGGAGATACCCCAAATGTGGTCAGGAGGTCACTGTGCCCAGGCTTGCCCACAAACCACCTCAACCATATTCAAGGTGACATCAAGGGACGTATTGGGTCATGTCCCCTCACAGCATGAGGTCATCAAGCCCAAACTGCCCTCCAGCTAATCTCCTAGGTCTGGCCATGGTCGACCAAGGGGCTCCAGGCTTCTGTGGCCCGACTACATCTCTGGATAAGGAGCCTCGGGTAAGTCATCACAGTCTCGGGACAATCCATCCCGACACAGGGGCCTTCCCGACACAGGGGCCACCTACTCAGTCCTGACAGGATTCTGGGGACCCAGCTCCTTCCTGTTCCTCTTTTCTCAGAGTAGCCTCACAGTGCCCACCACTTAGCTGTATCTGTACGGCTATTTCCTGTCCGCGCTCCTTCCTAGTGGAACCAACCTGCCCCATCATGGGAGATTTTCCTTCCTTCCCTCACCCACTTTGTTGGGCATCGTGAGCTTCGCTCTTCACTGCCAGCTGAGCTGTTTGCACAGGTTCCCTGAGAGGTGGCTTAGCTTGATTCCTATTTTCCTGCCCGGTGTGGTAGGGACTTCCCAGGTGCTGACTTATGGCTATGATTGTTTTTCCCTGGCCTCTATATATATATATATATATAGCTGGTCCCTCAGTAAAGCTTTGGCATTCTCCTTACTGCATGGCCGAGTCTGTGTTTTCTGTTAACCCCCCAGGCCTACGCCGATACTCGGTACCGCGGCAGCGCGGGCGCTGTCACACTTGACCCCAGGCTCGCCAGTCACTCCCCTCCTCTCCCTCGTCCAAATCATACAGTCGGACACACTTTCCCCCTCACCCGCCTCCCAGGTGGGTCCGTGAGTATGGGACACCCCAAACCCCTCTGTAGCCAGACACCAGTTGTTGCTGTAGTTGACTAATCTGCTCTAATCTCCCTGGCGGCAGCGGTGGCTGCAGCTACCGAATTGATGTTCTGGACTCAGGAGTGGAAGACACGCCCACAGCGCCTTATATTTAATATGCCTTAACCTGCTCAGTGGCTGGGCCGCGTCACTCCGCCGCCTGCGAGCACACTCTCCCCTCCGATATCCCTGAATTATTACCTACTGAGATCCACATTCCATCCTGGCCGCCCCCGACCCAGGCCTGCAGCCCTCCTGGGCCATGTTGGCAGTCTCTGTCTGTCTGTCCTACACTCCTCTGTCCTGTACCTTCTCCTTCCCCGGCATGGTTCCTTCTTCCTCATCCTGCATCCTTACCTGGGAATCCTGAAAGTCCCGCCTCTGTCTCCCTGCCCAGCCATTGGCCGCTTTTGATTTACCAATCAAAGCCAACTTGGGGCAGGGACCATCAGTGTCTCACATGCAGACAGATTCCCATGTAATTCTTGGGACCCCAATTAACACAATACAAGCAATAAACCAAATCCACAACAATCAGTCCTCTCATCATCCAATTACAAAAGTGCACCAATTACATCGCCCAGGCTCAATACCTGTCCCCTCTCCAAAGTCTCAGGGGACACCAGCCTCCAATCCTGACCTCTTAAGAAGAGGCCCTCTGCCCGTGTCTTCTCACCTTAACCTTCTTACTAACAGTTAAAAGGCCAATGGCACCTCCAGCTTGGGTCAGGATTCATCTGCATATTGGATAGGCTTGGGTTTCCGCAGAGACAGAGTAAATCAGAGGCCAGAGCTTGGCCAAGTAAATATAGGCTGTCCCCAAACCCCTGGGTGAGGGCCACCCAAGGGAGCACTACCTCAGGACCTCACATACACACACACACACACACAGACACACACAGACACACACACACGACACACACAAGGGAACACTACCTCAGGACCATACACACACACACACACACACACACACACACACACACACACAAGGGAGCACTAGCTCAGGACCTCACATACACACACACACACACACACACACAAGGGAGCACTACCTCAGGATCTCATCCACACGCATACATGAGGGAGCACTACTTCAGGACCTCACCCCCCCCCACACACACACACACAAGGGAGCACTACTTCAGGACACCTACACTTGGCACACAGACGTGAAGGAGTCTGAAAGGCAGGTTATGCTACTGTTTTGGACAGCCAGGTGGTTGAGGCTGGCTCTTTCCAGCCCAAAACACAAACCCACATTAGCTGAACTAATGGCTCTTACCCATGCCTTTCGATTAGCAAAGGGACAATCCCTAAACCTTTCTACAGACTCAATATACCTTCCATATTCTCCGTCACACGCAGCCGTCTGGAGGGAGCGTGGACTTAAGGACATGGGGAGGGCAACTCAACCAAATTACGGCCACTAAAGGCCTCGCGCCCTCCAGGGCCACAAGAATCACCCGCTGTCAATCGCACGGAGCAGACAATTGTATTGTCTCCAAGGGAAATAACCAAGCTGTCGAGGTGTCTAGAGCTGAAGCTCTCAGAGATCTGGACACCACTCGTCCGCCACAAGGAAGTCGCATTTTATAACCCAGACTTTAATCATCAACCCCATAGGCTAGGCAAATTTTATCTTGTCTGCACCTATCTTCACCCTGATAGCCAGGCTTTGTCTCACCTTATTAAAATCTATTTATAGCAGACCCCTGGGGACCTATCCTTTCTAAGAGCCCCTTGTAAAATGTATCAACTTCTAGTCCCACCCCCAGGCATCGGGATCTCCCTTTCCCACTCTTTAAGCCGGGGGGATCCCTCACTAGGATGGCCCACGTGCCCACCATTAGATGTTTCAAACAACGCCTTTTAGCTCTGGTAGACACATTTTCAGGACGGGTGGAGGCTTTTCCCACCTCTGAGGTCACAGACAGTCTCCAGGCCCCTCGGGGAGATCATCTTGTTTTGGAGTTCCAGCCTCCCTTCAGTCAGACAACGGCCCCAACTCTACCTCTCAGAGCCCCCAGACTTCAGCTCACAGCCCTCCACATCCCACAGCATTTCCAAATTCCCTGTCATCCCCGGTCCTTTGGTAAGGCTTGATAAGCCAGCCAGTTGCTCTCCCTCAAGAGCTCCAGGTAGAGTTGGGGGGCAGCAGGTGGCCGCTCACACCTTTAATCCCAGCTCTCAGGAGGCAGAGGCAGGAGGATTTCTGAGTTAGAGTCCAGCCTGGTCTACAGAGTGAGTTCCAGGACAGTCACGGCTGCACAGAGAACCTCTGTCTTGAGGAGAACTCCATATAGATTGGATGAAACTCTTGCTATTGTCTCCGTTCCAACTCTCTCCCATCCGGCTCACGCATGGATGGCCGACTCTGTCTCCGGCCACACGCCAGCTCTCACCTCCCTAGCCACCTTGTTAGGCCATCTCTGCGCTCCCCTCTGGAATTTCACACATCACCAATCGCCTCAGCCTCTTGGAAGGATGGCATAAACCCCATCTGTCTCCTTTTAAGGGCCTGGCCTGATTTCGAAAAAAGGCCATAAGGCACCAGATCCAGGAACAGACCATAAAATCTAGATCAAGACCATAAAACCCCCTCCCAAAGAACAGCCTGGGGAAAACCACAAAAAACGGGAAATGGGGACATGTCTTATCTCAGAATGGGCCACCCATGCTGGGCAGTCCTATCTGATCCTGTGGTTAAAAGTTCCTGACATAGGAATGCAGACCACTCACCACCTGTGACTCCCTATCACCCACCAATGGGATTTTAGATGACCTAATTCTTCTAGAGAGTTCCCCTGGCTCCCTATAAGAAGGCCTGCACACCTTTGTCTGGGGTCGCCATTTTGGAGACTGGTTGACTCCCACATGCTGGAAGAAGAGCTCTGTCTGAGTCTAGGGTCTTCCTTCAGTGCTTTTCTGACCCTTACACTCACCTGGATCCTTTTCCTCTCCAATTAACCTGGGGGACTTTGTCTTCCTCTATCTTCCTGGTCAAAGTCTCCCCGTTTCTCCGGAATGGACAAGGCCATCCTTACCACCCCAAGTGCCGCAAAGTTCATAGCTCCCCTCAGTAGACAAATGTTTTCCACCCCCCAAGCCCTTTATGCCATCCCACAAAACAACCCTCTTTTTTACATTTCTACCACCATAGGACCTTTCCTTCTTCCACTTCAGACAATACCAAGGCCAACCAGCTTGCCTCCGGGCTCAGAAGAATGAAGCCTCAAACATCTGCTGAGCCTCAGTCCGGCCCCACAGGCTCATCCCCACCTTTCCTTTCCCCCCTGCTCCTGCTCCCTCCCATTGGCAGCAGACCGCACACGTGGAGATTTGAGGTTCAGGAGACTCATGCTCAACTGTTCACTCACCTGCTCGGCAGGGTCTGGAGACCGCTCACCAGCACGTCATCACTTCAATGCCCAAATCATTCTAGGACACCTGTCCCTAGGCTTGCTTTCTCGATGACCAAACCAGAGGCTACTGTCAATGTGGGCCAGAGATGTATGGAGGCTCTCCTTATCGGTCCTATAGGAGACATGGTGGATATTCAGTGTGGTCGTTTGAATAGGAGCGGCCCCCACAGACTCATGCGTTTGAATGTGTGGCCCCTAGGGAGTAGCACTATTGGGAGGTGTGGCCTTGTTGGAGTGGGTGTGGCCTGTTGGAACAGGTGCAGCCTTGCTGGAGTGGGTTTGGCCTTGTTGGAGTGGGTGTGGCCTTGTTGAAGGAGGTGTGGCCTTGTTGGAATAGGTGCAGCCTTGTTGGAGTAGGTGTGGCCTTGTTGGAGTGGGTGTGTCCCTTGTTGGAGTGGGTGTGACCTTGTTGGAGGAGTGTGTCATTGTGGATGTGGGCTTTAAGGTGACATACGTGTTAAAGCTATGCCCAGTGTGGCACAGGGTCTCCTTCTGCTGCCTGTGGGTCAAGATGTGGAACTCCCAGCTCCTCCTGCACCATGTCTGCCTGCACACTGCCACGCTTCCCGCCATGATGATAATGGACTGGACCTCTGCAACTGTAAGCCAGCCCCAAATGGTTTTCTTCATAAGGGTTGCCTTGGTCGTGGTGTCTCTTCACAACAAGGAAACCCTAGGCACTCAGGAAGCCATTGTACCTTTTATGCAGAACGGGGAATTTTCATCTCCAAGTTAAGGACCCACGGCATCCCAGATAGGATTTGGGAGTCACTGGTAAGCTTTACTGCCCAGCATTTCACCACCGCCATCCACTGTGCACATCAAAATACAAAGAGAATTTAAGGACAACATTTAACTGGGGCTGGCTTACACGTTCAGAGGGTCGGTCCATTATCACCAAGGCAGGAGTATGGCGGCGTCCGGGCAGGCGTGGTTAGACAAGTTCTATATCTTCTGCCTTGATGAAGTTCTACATCTTCATCTGAAGGCTGCTAGCGGAAGACTGACTTCCAGGCAGCTAGGGTGAGGGTCTTAAGCCCACGCCTACAGAGACACACCTACTCCAAGGAGACCACACCTCCTAATAGTGCCACGCCCTGCCCCAAGCATATCCAAACCATCACACCAATTAAAATTAGACACCTCATCCTAACACGGGGTTTCCCCTTGAACCTTTATGAATGGCCATTTGCTTATGGGCCACGCCTGTCTATCCAGAGGCAGTCCTTTGTCATCTCCCCCTCCCCAAGCAAACAGCCCCGCCCCTCTCCTTGGTTCCCTGCACCGCCCCCCCCATCCTCTACTCCTGTCTTTGCCTCTTTTTTTTCCCCCAAAATGAGGGCTGATTTCTTCAGAACCCTTGCCGTTCCCATCACAGGGCTTACGGCCTATGGCGGCGCCAAGTGACGCCGGTGCAGGCCCCGCCCCTCTCGCATCGTCACTGGAACCGCAGGGCCAACTGCTTGCCTGACTATCCACTATCACCAACGGGTGGCTCAGTTCACCCTCACCTTCCAGAGCCAAACTCAGTGGCTGCCACGGTGCTGCAAACCTAAGTGGCCATTGGGTCCACTAAGAGCAGAGAAGGTGACCTTGGCCTCTTGCTTGGGGAAGGAATGTTGCCTTTAGGTCATCCAGTCTGGTACAGAAAAGACAAGTTCCACAACTCCAGACCCATCTATCTCCTCAAACAGGAAACAGCTCGATGCCTCTGGTCGGGATCACTGGCCGACTAGTGTGGAGCTGGAATTGGATATGGCCTTTCCTAACCTCCTTTCTCTTCCTTTCCCGAATCCCACTAATTGTAGCCTGCCCCATAAACTTCCTGTGTAGATTTCTACAATAGCAAATCCAAAAACCTGTAATCAGCGCTGTGGTTATCAGCTCCTAACTACAGGACCAGCGGTCTGTGGCCTCCGATCACACCCTGACAGTGACGGTCAGGCTTGCCTCGCCTCGCGGACCTCGAAGGCCACATTCAGCAGGAAGTAGTTTAACGATAACATCACTTCCCTTTCCCATCCCTGAGAGTTTATCAATGGTGATAAAGCGGGGGGGGGGGGGCAGGGGGTGTGTGTGTGCAGGGGAGGTTAATAGCGTAAAAAGCTGAGCACAATCCCAGAACAGGAAATCCCACCCATCCCTGAGCTCACCCCAAACTCAGGGCTTGAAATCCCACCAATCCCCATCCTGGAAAACCCCACCCCCAAGAAACCCTATATAAGCCTGCCTCCCACTCAGCCCTTGGCTGCTGCTTCTCGCAAGCAGAGACAGCCTCCCTCCTGCGTTTTTCCCAACAAATCTCTGTGTGGGATCTGACGTATGGTATATGGCTTTGTGGTATTTCTTGGCTCCCGGCAACCGGGATACCTTCCCTCTCAGAGCTGTAACACTTACACAGCCTGGTCTACACGGTGAGTTTCAGGGCAGTCAAGGCTACATAGTGAGACCCTGTCTCAAAAACCAAACACTTTTCAGTTTTCTGGCGATCAAATGAGGCCTTCTGAGAAGCACGGTCACTCTGCAGCTGGGCGACACTGGTGTGACGTTAAATCGATGCGGGATCACAGGAAGTGGCACAGGCAAGCACCCATGAGCACCCACTGAGGACCAGTGATGCTGAATCAGCACAATGGGCTGGCAGGGTTCCCTCGGCCCGGCTCTCTGCTTGCCTGGACACTGGCGTCTGGGGGTTCATTTGTAGGTGGAGGGTTGATGGGAAGGCAGGCCAGGAGGGAGGGGGTGTTGCGTAACTGTTTCCTCCCAGATCAAACCATTCCACCCTGCCGGGAGAAATGTCTTAGGGTTTCCATTGCTGGGAAGGGACACCATGGCCACAATTCTTACAAAGGAAACATTTAACTGGGGCTGGCTTACTGTTCAGAGGGTTAGTCCATTATCGTCGTGGCAGGAAGCCCGGCAGCGTGCAGGCAGGCACGGGGCTGGAGAGGGACCTGAAAGTTCTACATCTGGATCTCAGGCCATAGAAAGACAACCAAGGTCCACTTCCTCCAACCAGGCCACACCCCTTTCTTCAGAAGTGCCACTCCCTGTGGAGGCCATCCCAAACCACCACAGGAAACAACTCAGGAAGCTCAGGAAGTCCCTGAAACAGACTAGGTTCACTAAGTCAGCTGAGCTACCCAAAAGAGGTTTAGACCACGTCGCCGGAAAGGACCCTCGCCAGCGCGTGGAGCTGCCTGCAGGCTGTGCGGTGTGCTCCCGGTGCCCAGCTGGGGTGAGCTTTGGTGATACAATTGTCTCTGAGTCATTTCTGCGCCTGTAAGAAACCCCAATAAAACTCATTAGCTCACCAAGTTCGGCTTTCCTGGCATCCGTTGTGGATCCTGGTATCCGTACTTGGGTCATCCTGGGCCCCCTAAAGGGTGAACAGATGTGTGGAGTGTCTCCCAGAAGTTTTGTTACACAACAGGGCCAGACCTAAAGTGAAAAAGTGCAGGGGGCTAATCAGGAAGGCCCATGAGCCCTGACCTGGTGCAGCGGCCTGGGGGACGGGGGACTCTGAAAGAGGATTTTCTGGCTCTTTAAGCCCCTCTCAGGGACGGAGTCTGACTATGGAGGTATTGAGATGCCCCATCCAGTGCCAAGGGCTCTCTGTCTGCCCTCTGCAGGTCACAGGCTGTACTGCAAAGATGCCCCACAGCCTTCAGGACAGACAGACACAGACAGACAGACAGACAGACACACACACACACACACACACACACACACACACACCAGTCACTCGCAGCCAGGTGATGGTGGTGCACACCTGTAATCCTAGCAGTCAGGAGGCAGAGGCAGGTGGATCTACGCGTTCAAGGCCAGCCTGGTCTACAGAGTGAGTTTCCTGGGGAGACAGCACAGATGTCTATCCATTCGACAGGGAGCCCGTGACAGACCAAGTACAGCTACACTGCGAAACCCTGTCTGCAAAAACAAACAAAAAGCAACAACTGTGGCCGCCTTGTGCTGACGAGGATGAAAGCCATCGAATGACAGAGGTGAAGGAGGAGGCAGGACCATGTCCCCTCGGAAAACACTGTACTTCAGCCTGGCGCTGACGCGGGCAGATCCACAGGATGAGACCGGTGCTGCTGTATAAACACCATGACAAAAATCGTAACTGTTTATCCTACCAGTCACAGTCCATCACTGAGAGACGACACGGTCGAAGCCCGAGTCCGGAACTGAAGCACAGAGAGCCCCGCTCACCCTCCGGGTCGCTCAGCTACTTTTCCTACATAGCCCAGGCTCGCCCCGGCTTAGGGATGGCTCCGCCCACAGTGGGCGGGCCCTCCTACGTGATTGAGCGATTAAGACTTAGGTCTCTCAGGCACATCCACAGGCAAATCTGATGGAGGCAGTTCCGCCCTCTTCCCAGATAACTCCTGTTTGCCTTAAATTGACAAAACCCAGCGAGGACCGGTGTCACTCTGAAGCTCGCGATGTGCTGTTTGAGGTGGATTTATGCAGTGAGTGTGGGACTGTTTCCCTCATTACTAAAGCAGGAGATCAGGCACTGAGACCTGGTTCCCGGATAGAGCCTTATACTAGCATTTCCTCACAGACACCTCGCCGCCTGTTATCACCCGCTCATCCCCCGCCTGGGCCCACCCCTCCGGCAATAGGCCTAGTATGTCGTTAAATCACAGGCCAAGCACTGGGTCAGTGTGTGTAAACTCATCACCTGTAACCCAAGCCTGCTCGCTGAGGACACCAGTCCTTTGTGAACAGGCAAAGGGTTTGAGAGCAACAACATGATCTTCCCACAAAGGAGGTGTGGGCTGAAGAGATGGCTCAGCGGGTAAGAGCACTGACTGCTCTTCCAGAGGTCCTGAGTTCAAATCCCAGCAACCACATGGTGACTCACAACCATCTGTAATGGAATCTGATGCCCTCTTCTGGAGTGTCTGAAGACAGTGACAGTGTTTTCACATACATAAAATAAATAAAAAAAAAAAAAAAAAAAAGGAATGTCCCACAGAAAGACTCCTGACTTGACCCACAAACAGTAGCCACTAATCGTGCGTGGCCACTTGGGCTATGAGAAACTCACACGCTCAGTCAGGCCACACTTGCATATATGCACGTCCGCTGGACTCCATGTTGGATACCACAAAGGCAGGGAAGGTCCCTTCACAGCAGATGCTTCTCCAGACGCACGAGAACGTTTTCTCCCTGTTGCTGTTTTGCTTTTGCTCTTAGACCATGTTGGTGCCTTAACTCGGTGGCCTCTACGATGTTTCACGAAAAGGCTTAAAGACATGATTTTATGATTTTTTTAAAGATTTATTTATTTTATTTATATGAGTATATTGTAGCTGTCTTCAGATACATCAGAAGAGATACTAGATCCCATTGCAGATGGTTGTGAGTCACCATGTGGGTTCTGGGAATTGAACTCAGGACTTCTGGAAGAACAGTCAGTGCTCTTAACTGCTGAGCCATCTCTCCAGACCATGATTATGTTTGTTGTTGTCGTTTTGTTAAAACCTGGCAAGGTTATTCCTTTCCTTTCCTTTCCTTTCCTTTCCTTTCCTTTCCTTTCCTTTCCTTTCCTTTCCTTTCCTTTTTCCTTTCCTTTTTCCTTTCCTTTTTCCTTTCCTTTTTCCTTTCCTTTTTCCTTTCCTTTTTCCTTTCCTTTTTCCTTTCCTTTTTCCTTTCCTTTCCTTTCCTTTCCTTTCCTTTCCTTTCCTTTCCTTTCTGCAAAAAGTGTGTGCCATGGGCTGGAGCTGCTGCCCAGCGATTAAGAGCACTCATTGCTCTGCAGTGGACCTGTACTCAATCCCAAACACCCACTCCAGTTCCAAGGGCTCTAACACCATCTTCTGAGCTGCACGGGCTCCTGCATGCATGCAGTACACATACATGCCCTCAGATGCACACGCGCACACACGGAACTTCTCGGAGGACACTGCATGATGGCCTGGCTGAGCGGGCAGGAAGGCCAGGGCACGAGGGCCCTCAGTTGTGCTCTATCTCAGTGCGTCCATCTCAGGGACAGGAGTGCACCGCACGGCCTGATGCGGTTGGCTAATTCATACTCGGTACAAAGGGAGGAGTGTAAAAGCATGTCAAGTGTGTAGAGATGGGTAAACAGGCATGCACACAGTTTCAAAAGACGGGATGGCTTTATGGAGTTCTGGCCCTTAGCAGGCTAGCTACCTATGGCTGACAGGGTGTCTTAGTCAGGGTTTCTATTCCTGCACAAACATCATGACCAAGAAGCAAGTTGGGGAGGAAAGGGTTTATTCAGCTCACACTTCCACACTGCTGTTCATCACCAAAGGAAGTCAGGACTGGAACTCAAGCAGGTCAGGAAGCAGGAGCTGATGCAGAAGCCATGGAGGGATGTTCCTTACTGGCTTGCTTCCCCTGGCTTGCTCAGCCTGCTTTCTTACAGAACCCAAGACTACCAGCCCAGGGATGGTATTACCCACAAGGGGTCATCCCCCTTGATCACTAATTGAGAAAATGCCCCACAGCTGGATCTCATGGAGGCATTTCCTCACCTGAAGCTCTTTTCTCTGTGATAACTCCAGCCTGTGTCAAGTTGACACACAAAACCAGCCAGTACACGGGGAGAAAAGGTTTCTAACGATTCCCTGTCTTTATTATACATTCTGGCTGCCGTCCTCCACCCCATCAAAGTCATCTGACATATCTCCTGAAGTCTCTGTTAAAAACCAGTTATTGTTCTAAGTGCCTGGAGGTTGTTTGGTTCTGATGAACCCTTGGGCCCCTAGGACAAGGAGTTACTTACTCCAGCCAGCTCTGTAGCATGACTTAGTGAGCCTGTGTTGCTAGGGGTGGCCCCTAGGCCAGGTGACTGACCTCACTCAATTAGAATGTCAGGTCTCCAACAGACCAGAATGCCCACAGTACTGGGTAAATATGCCCTCCCGCCAGACAGCGTACCTATGCAGGCGGAGGCCCAGCCTTGAACTCGCTTGGTTTCCTGTGTGCCCTAACTGGGGCCAGAAAAGTCCACAAATTAAAACCAGCTTCTCACCCAGTCTCTGCTCGGGGAGAGCTCAGCCCAGAGGTTCCTGCCATGCCCACTAGCAGCAGCAGGGGGCAGTGTGGCTCCAGGGACACAGAAGAGGAAGTACCTGGTCCTGAGGCTTTCCTTGTCGTTAGACCAGGGCTGAGGGGTTGGGGATGGGCTCTTTCCTGCGCTGTCACCACCTGGGTCAGGCGTGGCGCCCCACATCTGCTTGGACGCCCTCGCTGAGGGACCTGCTCAGCTTGGTCTTCCGGCGCCATCAGCTGCAGCCCAGAGTCTTTGTCCTGACACAGGGAACCAAGCCATGTCGTCAGTCACCTGTCTTAATGTGATCTAATGTGGCCCCAGGGTGTGTGTGTGTGTGTGTGTGTGTGTGTGTGTGTGTGTGTGTGTGTGTGTGTGTGTATGTGTCTGTCTGTCAGCCAGTGCACGTAAGCAAGCACTTATGTGGGGCAGGTCAGAGGTGTCTGGTGAGCAGGGTTGGCCTCCAAAGGGACACAGGTTTTTGTTTCTTTTTTTTTTTTGGGGGGGGGGGATGCACAGTTTCCCTGTGTAGTCCTGGCTGTCCTGGAATGTCCTTGTCTGTAGATCAGGCTGGCCCCAAATTCACAGAGATCCTCCTGCCTCTCTGTCTCTGGGTTGGGTGCTGGGACTAAAGGTGTGTGCCGCCACCACCGGCTAAGGGACAGTGTTAAGGTTTTTCTACTTGGGACCAGCTGCCTCCAGGCTGCGCTTGATGGGGAGGCTCCTCACAGTTACACCCTCACCAGGAGCGGCTGCCGCCTCTTCACTCCCCGACCGACCCCTTCCAGCTGTGGCCCAGTAGGACTGGGCTTGGGTGCGAAGCCAGGCCACCCTCCCTGGGGACAGGTGGGTCATCGCAGGCCAGATCCAGGGAGGCAGGTGGGCGGTGGGGGCTTCTTCCCGGCAGGCAGAGGCAGGGGCTTCCAGTCTGGCCCTTAGCAGAGGCTCTGCCTCCCTTCACAAAAGCTCCCTCCCCAGGGGACCACAAGGCTCGCTGACGCCCACCTCTGTGCAGTGGTGGGGCCTGCCCGCTAGCCTCAGCCCAGGGCCGTCCCGCCCCATCGCCACTCTGTCCTCAGCCCCTCAGCCCCAAGCTGCTGTCAAGGAAGAGAGGAAGAGGGCAGGGGTGCAGAGGGAAGAGGGCAGGGGTGCAGGGTTGCAGAGGGTAGGGATGCAGAGTGCAGGGGTGCAGGGTGCAGAGGGCGGGAGTGCAGAGATCAGAGGTGCAGAGAGCGGAGGGCAGGGGTGCAGAGATCAGAGGTGCAGAGAGCGGAGGGCAGGGGTGCAGAGATCAGAGGTGCAGAGAGCAGAGGGCAGGGGTGCAGAGATCAGAGGTGCAGAGAGCAGAGGGCAGGGGTGCAGAGATCAGAGGTGCAGAGGGCAGGTGCTCTCCCACGCCCCTGGTTCCGCTGACTTCCCGGGAGAAGACAGGGTGAGCTGAGAGCCTTGAGTCGTCAGGCTTGGTGGGGCAGGAGGTGAAGGAGAAGCAGGAGCAGGAGCAGGAGCAGGAGGTGAGCTGGGGACGCCATGCGGTGCACGGTGGCATCGCCTCCCGATCTGGTTAGTGTGCTGGGCATGCCGAAGGCCGCGCCCACAGGCCGCTGGGTCTCACGGGGCTGCATGGTCAGGAGCTGGAGGCGGCTGGAGCAGCGGCGGGGGGAGCTGGGGCTATATCATCCTGAGGTTATGTTTTCTTAGTAGAAGGGTTTATTCAGGGCTTAGAGTTCATGAGCCTATCAACAAACATCATGGCAGGGAGCAGGGCACCAGGACGTTGGAAATGAACTCCATTCCACAGCGGCCTCAGTGAGTGTCTGCTGTTGTTAGGGAAGTTTAGTGTTGGCTTCCCCGGGGGACCAGGGCACGGCTGGGGTGGAGGGAGGGGAGAATTTGTCTGTAGAGAGGCCGGCGTGAGGCACCATCCCTCCCTCTGTCTTGTGTCCTTTCCAGTCGGGCTGCTCTGAGCCAAGCCCGGGAGCCCTGTTCCCACTCTACCCTGAACTAGGGTTGTTCTCTTTCAGTCAATACCAAGAGGGTTGGTGACAAATTTGGGAGCACAGGATCTGAAACAGCCAAATAAATCACATTAATGACCATTCAGATAGAATCAGTCAATGGAATCGAATCCATTTAGCTGACGAGACGTTGCTGCCTCCCCTCCCCTCCCCCCCTCCCCGCCCCTGGTCCGGGTGCTTCCCAGCTGGCCTCCTCTGAGGATCCCTGGGATAGCCTCACAGCTTGGAAGGGGGGGGGCTCCTGCGTGCCCTTTTTAGCCACAGAGCTCAGGAGAAAGGCTGAATCCGCAAGGACGATGGGGAACACTGCGTCCCCGGGGCCTATCCCTGCGGCTCTTTCCCACAATTAGACACGGGCCAGCAGATTCCAGGCAGGGTCTTCGCGCAGAGCAACACGGGAGCCTCCAGCCAGGTCCAGAGTTCCAGGCCAAGCTGGGTGTGGCCACGAGACCACAGGGACAGGCTGAGGATGTCGCTGGTGCTGGGGTCTGGTGAGGAAATCCGCTGGACGGCATCTGGGCCTGTGCGGAGCCTCCGGTAGGAGTACCAGCACACCCCGCCCCCGCCCGGGCTGCCCACTCCTTGATGTGGCCTCGCCCACTTTCGAAGTTAGGCGCCACCCGGCAGCCGGTCACCTCCCATCAACACGCCCCTTCTCCCTCAGTGGCTCTATCCACACCCTCCATACAGGTAGAATGTTCTGGACGCCTCCCTCGGTCCTTGCTCACCTCGGGAGCCCGTCCTGTGGGCTCCGGGCTGCTCTCCTTGGTCAACGTCTGCCTCTTGCTCTCCTGTGGGCCGCTGACCTTTCTGGATTTGGCTTTGCCACATGTAGTGTCTTGTGAGGGTTTCTGCTGCCGGGAAGAGACACCACGAGCACATCAACTCTACAGGAGAGCACTTCCTTGGGGCTGGCGGATACATCTGAGGTTTCGTCCACATGGCGAGAGGCATGGCATACAGGCAGACATGGCGCTGGAGAGGCATCTGAGCGGCCCACATCCACATCCGGATTGGCAGGGAACCGGAAGAGAGGGAGTCATCGGGCCTGGCTTGAGCTACTGAAACCTCAAATCCACCCTCCTGTGACACGCAGGCCACACGTCCAATAATGCCACTCCCTACGAGTCTATGGCAGCCATTTTTATTCAAACAACCACCCCTGGCTGTGAGTTCTAGCTCCCAAGCTCTCCCAAAACACTGCTCTCTCCTTCCCTGAGGGGACGTTGAGCCTCACCGCAAGGCTCAGCCCTGGCTTTCAGCGGGCTGTGGACCCAGCCAGGATCCAGACCTGACACCCTTGTCCTCTGTGGTCACCTCTTCTCCCCAGGCTGTGCCACAGCCCTGCCACCCCGGTCTCTACCTCAGCGCCTTGCACTATGGTGCACCAGACGGAAGCTTCGTGGCAGCCTGCTGAGACACTGTCCTTGTGTCTGCTGGACTTGTGTCCTGGGTGAATGGCTGTGTGTCCGGCAGGGCTGGGAGTGTCCCAAGAAGGGGAGTCTCCCATGGAGAGGCCCCGGGAGTGGCTCCTTGAGAAGGTGCCAAGCAATGGTCTTAGACAGGATTCCCTCTTCAGGCGTTCCACACAGGGTATTCCCACAGACACACCAGTCAGGATGTCTGCCAGGCACCGTCCATCCTCCACGAGCCTTCAGCCTCCGGGACACGGTGTGCGTTGGTCGGGATGGCCCTGATGATAACTGCAGCCTGGTGGAGGGGACGAATCGGGCCTGACCTGGAGGTTTGTCACAGAAGGCGGCCGGGGCTCTGCAGGCCAAGATTCTCTCCAGAGCCCCCTCACATCCTGTCCTAACGATGTAATCTGAATGTGCAGAACGCAGCCCTGCATTAAAGTGGCCAGGCGGGACGAGGGGGTCCTGTTGGGCTCACTCCACAGAGCCACCACGGGAGGGAAAGCTGGCCGCCCAGACTTAGGTGACAGAAGGCCCGAGCTTCTGTTGCTAGCTTGAGAGAGAATTTAGACCTGAAGGGAACATGCCCTGAGAGTGCACTCAGGAGGGGTGACAGGGGCAGCCACAGGGGAGGACAGGTACTGGGGGATGGTCTCCACCTGTGTCTGGGTCACCACTGTAGCAAGGACAAGGGGGGTCTTAAATGCACCCCTGGAAAAAGACCATTTGATGTGGATGTTATAGGGCTAAAGGGGGTGCCAGTGGCTGAGGCCAGGAGCTGGTGTCACCCCTCAAACCACCGCCCGGAGTGAGTGGAGCAATGGGCAACCCCAGTGTAGCCCATGCACCACGTGCTGCTTAGCGGGAGAACCGAGTCTGTGGAAGTGTGACCCTTGACCTGGGAGGCTGGGAGACAGCGCACTCTCATCTGTGCCCTTGAAGACAATACCTTTACTTCTTTCGGCAAACAAGACAAATGGACAGACACTTGGGAGGCTGAGGCTGGAGGACTGAGAGTTCGAATCCAGCCTGGGCTACATCATGAGATGCTGTCTCAAAACACAGAAGCAATTCAGAAACCAAAACATAACAGATATTTTAAGAAGTGCGCCCACCAAGACAGCAGACGGGCGCCCCGTAAAGGTCAAGTCTGTCCACGAGGATCCATTCCGTGAACAACTGAGAACTCAGGTAAGAGGAGACACGGTCAGCTCTATGCTAAACATGCAATTAGAAAATTTAAAGGCACTTGTAAAAGAACATAAGCTTAATTTATAGTTTCTAAATAAGCTGAGAGGGGGGAAATGCAAATGTTAATGTAAGAAAAGGAAGAACAAGAAAGCCCAGTGAGCAGCCAGCAACAAGACACGTGGTCTACGGAAGCCCAGTGGGCAGTCAACACACAAGACACGTGGTCTATGGAAGCCCAATGGGCAGTAAACACACAAGACACGTTGTCTACAGAAGCCCAGTGGGCAGTCAACACACAAGACACGTGGTCTACCGAAGCCCAGTGGGCAGTCAACACACAAGACACGGGGTCTACACTCATTGGTAATCAAATCAGATGGGTTAATCTTATTGAATTAAAACCACAGAACTGTTACTGAATGAAGCCGTGTTGGAAGTTGGGGAGAGACTTTCAAAGATGGACGAAATGCCAACCCGGACGGCGGCCCAGCAGTGCAGTGGGTGGAGGAGTTAGTAACACCCACTCAAACATGCAGCAATCCACGAGGGCCAGGGTCCCAGGGCTGCCAAACGGCTGAGAAAAGGCCGTGCAGGCTCAACGGGGGCCACTCCGTGAGGTCAGGGCATTGAGATTACACGTGGCACTGCTGTCCAGCAGGGTCACTGTCCTCTCAGAGCAGAGCGCCTTGTCTCAAGGGCCCGGAAGCCAGAGGTAAGTTTGCCAGGCACAAGCTCAGTGTGGGGTCTCAGGAGGACCACTGAACACATCTAGAAGGGTGGCTCCACACATCAGTCACCCGAACACTTCCTGCAGGACCGAGGAAGGGACACAGGACACAGGAACAGACACAGCAGCCTGAGCTACCTCATGCTCGAAAATCTGAACACACCTGCTCAGGTGTATTTCTAAGTAAGCCAGTAGCCCTTAGGAAATGGAACCTGGAGCCAGACACCCCGCCTCTCCTTCCCAGCTCAGAGGTCATGAGGTTTAAGAGGCCAGTTCACTACCTTGCAAAAAATCTCAGATTAAAGGTAATTCTGCTTCCTGCATCCAAAGCCCACAGCAAGAAGTGTGTGTCAGATCCTGAACTTTCAGCTGTCTCAGAGACACCTGGTATGTGACACCCAGCAGGGTCTGGGGTTGTTTCCAGAGCCAACATACTGTAGCTCCCAGCGTGACTTGCAAAGCTTCTCACCAAGTGGGGTCCAGGACCAGATGGAGCCCCAGGCGTTCAGCTCAGCTTTCTTTGGGAATGAGTTTGCGGGAAACAAAAACACTAAAACAAAACCCAAGCCCCGCTGCTTTGCAGAGCCTTCTGGTTGGGGTGGGGATTGGAAGTGGGGCCCTGCAGAGTCACAGTCCGTTCTGACAGGGCGCTCTGTCCTCTCACACATACAAACCTGAGGTCCTGTATAGCCAGTGGTTCCAGGAACAGAGGGGCCTGCAACAGGAAGTCCCCAAGAGAGACCGGACCCAGGGAGTCCAGTCAGCCTAACGGCGAGCAGAAGCCAGTGCTGGCTCAGTGAGTAGTAAGCAGAGCAGCCAGGGTCCTGCACGGCCATGGGGAAGGAGGCGAGGAGGTGGGCGGGGGTGGAGCTCAGGGTTTTATTTTCTTGGAAGTTTCAGCAATCCCTTAGAGAAAGAAAGAACGATAGGGGAGGAAACAGAACTCTGGACAGTTCAGAAAAGAAACCAGGGAGGCACCAGCCTTGGAGGGGGCTTGGGGATGAATACTAACCACCCCAGAGAACCCCCAGTAATCAATTTTACAAAGACAAAGCCATCTCACCCAGGGTCCACCAAAGGCTGCTGACACCTGAGGTCAAACCTCTCCAAAGACAGGAACCACCCAGAGGAAAGTAGGAACTGTGGGGTGGGGTCCAGGGTGTGTGCTTGCAGGGTCAGATTTACCGAAGTTAACCTGTAAATTCTGCAACCCCAATAAAAATCCTAGAGAAGTTTTCGTGTAGGGAAGCTTTGTTAGAAATAAGTTCAGGCCCGCAAAGAACAAGAGACCACTACTCCAACAGATTGTCTGGACAAAGCAAATCCGCGTCTTGGTCGAGAGGGATCTTTGGAAGACTGAGCTGAGACAGCAGTGCTGGCCTTCTCCTTGTTGGCTGGATTAGTTTTCTCCTTTCTTTCCTTCCCCCTTTTCTTTTGAGATAGAGTCTACTGACCTTGAACTCATGACAATGCTCCTGCCTCCACCCCCAAGTGCTGGAATTACAGGCGTACATAGACCACCACGACGGTCTGGCTTTACATTGTGCCAAGGTGGATCACATCCGGGACTCCGGGACGTGTATCCCGCCCACTGAGACCCGCCCCAGACACTTTCAAGGGCTTTCGTCGCACAAATGCTCCAGTGGTCTTACCTGCATTCCCAAACAACCCTCTGAGGCTACAGTTGTAGAAGAACACTGAAGGCCAGCTGTCTTTCATGTTTGTCTCTTGTAATTCATCCTTGATGTTCAGCATCTCACATTCTCACCTGCAGTTAGACGTCCTGTCTGTCCACTGATTCCCCAACTTTCTCCTGGAGACCATGGAGAGGCTCGGCTTTACAAAGGCATGCTGGACCTCATGTGTGGAGTGTGCCTGGGGGTGGGATCACATTCTGTGAGCACTCAGGGGACCAGCCTCTTCTCCCAGGTGGAGGTGCAGCTGAGGTCAAGAAAGCTGTACCTGCAGACCCAGCTGGGTCCGTGTCACCAGCAAAGTCTGGGTTTACTTTTACTTTTTTTTTTAACGAGCATCTGGCCTGCATATATGTCTGTGCACAACTTATATGCATGCCTGGTACCCAGAGAAGCCAGTGTTGTATCCCCTAGAAATAGGTCCTCTGGAAAGCAGCCTGTGCTCTCAGCCACTGAGCCATACCCCCAGCCCCATGGGTTTCACTTTTTTTTTTTTTGTTTCTTCGAGACAGGGTTTCTCTGTATAGCCCTGGCTATCCTGGAACTCACTCTGTAGACCAGGCTGGCCTCGAACTCAGAAATCCGCCTGCTTCTGCCTCCCAAGTGCTGGGATTACAGGCGTGCGCCACCACGCCCGGCAGGTTTCACTTCTTGAAGATGACCAAAGCAAACATAGCATGAGCCTCCTACTCAATAAACGTGTGTCTGTTGGGGGTGAGGGCATCTCTGTCCTTCCATGATACTTAAAACATCTTTTAAGGGGGATTCCTCTCTGCACTGGCTGGGCTCCCTGGCCTGTGACAGGAGCAGGTGTCACATGCAGGGTCCATGCAGAACTGGCGATGCTTTGTGGACCCAACGGCCGATCAGGAACTGCAGGTCCACGGGCCTTTCCCCAGAACAGCTAACACGGTTCTGGATGATGCTGGCTGCTGGAGCCTCTGACAACTGTCAACTCACTGAGGGAGGCATTTCTGGTTTTTTTTTGTTGTTTTTTGTTTTTTGTTTTTTTTGGTTTTTTGAGACAGGGTTTCTCTGTGTAGTTCTTCTGGCTGTCCTGGAACTCACTCTGTAGACCAGGCTGGCCTCGAACTCAGAAATCCGCCTGCCTCTGCCTCCCAAGTGCTGGGATTATAGGCGTGCACCACCACCGCCTGGCTGAGGGAGGCATTTCTGAGACCGGAACTGTTTTGTCTGGACAGCCGAGTGTACACGTGTTTCATGTATGTTCAATGCATGTGTGTGCCGGTGGCATGTGCGCACATTCCAGCCATCCTGATGGAGTGCTGTCCTTTTTAAGGAGTCGCCTGTTCCTGTTAAAGCGGGTGCTGTAGGAGCACAGTGTAGGCACTGGGGGTGTGGCTGCTGGTTGTTACTGGGGGTGGGGCTGTGGGTGGGGGTGGGGAGAGCTCTGACAGTTTGGGATGAAGGACACTTAATGGTCTGTCAACCTCACCTGATCAACCTGTCAGTAGGGGCTGTACCCTCTAGGACAATAATCTCCTTGTGCTTCAGAGGGGATCCAGAGAAGAGGGGACAAGGCCACCAAAGATGGGACATGCAGATGTGCCTGACCCAGCTAAGCCTGATCTGGGCCTGTACCTGAGCACCCCATGTGACACCCACAGCCCTCAGGAAAACCCCCTTTACAAGCCTGAACACAAACATGGTTGCTGTGCCAGTGTGTAGACACTAGCCTCACCTACACATGCTCACTTTTTTAAAGAGGCAAAGTCCATGTGTACCACGTGTGCAGGCACCAGTTCCACAGGTGTACACTCTGATCGCACACAAACGCCCTAGGCAGGCAGGAAAGAGGTGGGAGGGACTTGAGAGGCAGCCAGGGCAGACGAAGGCTGAGGACTCAGGACCTGAGCTGTGAGTGCGGTCTACACTGCAGTCCTTTCTCTCTAGGATTAGAACAACCACTCTCTCCAACTTCCGGCTGTCTCATCTGCAGGCCAGAGGTGCCCCCCTCAGTGTGTAAAAGCACCCATAGACAGGGACACTCGGTGTCACTGCCTGAGCAGTACCCAAGCCACCTCTGAGAAGGGCTCAGCTCTCTCTCTCTCTCTCTCTCTCACACACACACACACACACACACACACACACACACCCCAGTGTGAGCAGGTCCCTGTGCCTGACCTGTGGCTGTCCTTCACTGTAGCTGACAGTGCTTTCCTGGGCTTTATTAATGACCGTGTCGGCAGCTGGCGCGGGACACTGCAACTGTCTTCAGGTGATAGATCACAAAGGCCTTTCACGGCCATTTATTTCCAGTGACCCTGTCTCCCCTCCACTATTGCTCGCTTAAGAGTTATGAAGGTGAATCGGGATAATTTGATATCGATCTATTTGCTGAGCTAAATTGACCGCATGGTGGATGTTAGCCCGGGCACTCAGCTCTACTAGGGCCCGTGGAGGTGGCACTGGCCTGCTCACAGCTCCCATGGGAAGCATACAGGGGCCCACACTCAGGGCCAGGGTCTGTGATATGGGGGAAGTGAGTCTTCTTGGGTGTTGGAAGGTTCTACAAGGGCCGTGAGCCACCAGTACTGCAGCCACAGGAGCGTGACGGGTGTGACAGTGAGTGTCCCCACTCTGGCAAGTGATGCCATGTATAGAAAACAGTCAGGCCACTGCAGCAAGAGCCGTGCGCGTGCCTGTGTGCGCGCGTGTGTATGTGGTGTGTGTGGCGCACGCACACGCGTGTGCACAGATCTCCTGTGGCTGGGCTGACATGAGCTAGTGCGGCTCCAGCGTCAGGTGTGTATGATGGTCCCACGGTGTCTTACTCTCACTCTGCCGGGCCACAAGGGCGGGGCCCCGCTGTCTTCTCAGGCTCGGCTCACCAGAGAGAGCCTGGTTGCTCTCAGTCTCCCAGGAGCGCGAGGCTTCCCTGTGAAGGCCTTGGTGCAACTGGCCACGAGCTGATGGAGTAGGTGTGCCCAGCACGGGTGCCTTCTTCTGTGACCTTGTGAGGATGTCTTCTGGAATCATAAGGACTGAGGTTTGGGCTGGCTCATGACACCTGCTTTGGAAGGCGGGTTCTGGGTGAAGCTGGCTGTGGCGGCAGTGACACTGAAGGCGGTCAGAGAGCCAGGGACCGTGAGGGAATTTTTTTTTTCTCGAGACAGGGTTTCTCTGTGTAGCCCTGGCTGTTCTAGAACTCACTCTGTAGACCAGGCTGGCTTTGAACTCAGAAATCCGCCTGCCTCTTCCTCCCAGAATGCTGGGATTACAGGCGTGCGCCACCACCGCCCGGCCCCGTGAGGGAAATTTAAGAGCTGCTGGGAGGAGGCCAGCCTGAGCATCAGCAGCTCCTGTGGCTGTGGCCTAGGCAGTGACCTCTGACCCTGGGAAGCCATTCGCAGTGGCTCACTTAGGCTCAACATTCAGAAGTCAACCTCGCTTCGGGCACAGATGTGGCGAGCGTCAGCCTTACCTCCCACCAGCCCTGGGGCTGCTGCACTGGCCTCTGAGTCCAGGGACTTAGGCCCAGTAGATGTGTTTTCCTGAGCAAGATGGTCCAACACTGGGTGAGGCTGCCCAGGGCCACTCCCACAGACTGCACGGGATTCCCTGGAATCCTGCGCCCGGGGGATTACCACAATGGACGGGCGCTCCTCAGGTTTCCTGGCTTCTGGAACAGAGTACCTTCCTTTCAACAAATGAACAGTGCAGGCTAACACGGAGTCTACCAGGCTTCATGGCCAGGTAAGAGGCCCCATCACGTGATGTCTGCAGATTGCCGAGGGCCACATGTGGACGCAGGGCTATCACAAACACAGAGACAGTGGCCCGGGAGAGACAGACAGACACAGAGAGACAGAAACAGAGAGCTGTTTCTCCATGTAGTCTGAGGCCAGGGAAGCTTTCGGGAGCAGAGCAGGAAGAGGTTTTGAGAAGACAGCGACAAAGGGGACAGAGGGCCAGGAAGATCCCAAACTGGGGTGGGACAAGGTCGGGGAAGAGGAGCTTCAGGGCCATCTAGGGATGGCCCTGGGTGGCCACAAGGACTTCAAGTGTTCTACCACACACACAGCACTTCCAGGGTGACAGTCCCAGCAGCAGAGAGAGTCAGTGCCGCAGGCTCCGCCCAGTGCTGCTGCTCTGTGCCCTGAGGGATTGGGGCTGTGCCGGCTGTAGAAGTGTGTGCACGCACAGGCGACTCAGGTCACAGTCAGAGCAGCAAGCTCAGACACGCATTGGGTCTCTTTATTTCACCTCTTCTGTCACCTCTGGTGCTCTGGGACCTGCCCTCAGCCACACTGGAGAGCTGGCCACACACGGGCCACAGCCATGTCCTTACTGTGCCTGTGAGACTGGCACAGACCAATGATCTCAAGGACCACTGAGGACAGAGCCGGCGGTCAGGGTCAGCCTGGGTTGGGGAAACTCATTGGTGATTCGTCCTACTGGTTTTGATTCTGGTCAACATGATTGCAGGGGGAGGGTTCCGTCTGAGGGCCTCTGGACCTGCTCCGAGGCCCGCAGCCCATGACCGCCAGGGACGGCTGCTGCTGTCCAGCCTTGGCCCAGCCGGCTCCTCTGTCACGAGGGGTAGAACTGCTTGAGGAGCTCCTTCTTATTCACCTTGCCCATCTGGTTCCGCGGGATCTCCTCCACCAGCAGGAGCTCCGAGGGCACAGCGTAGGGTGCCAGGACACCTCTGTGGAGACAAGCGCAGCCTGAGAGGCCGGCACCCACCCCAGGAACGCAGCCCTGGCGCTCACACCAGCTGGCGGATGGCAGCAGGACCGTCGCTTCCCTCTGGTTTCCTGCAGTCGGGTCAGAGGCAGCAGAGCTGGGGACGACACCCCGAGAGGAGGGGCCGGGGAGGAAGCGAGCCCTCTGCTCCTCATCAGCCTGGTTTCTTCCTGCCCTGGGGTAACTAACCACAGGCTTACCCACTGTCGCTCCCTCCTAAGGTGACTGGCACAGGAGAGTGGCTTCTGTAGGTGACAAGCATGGTCAACTACAGACAAGCAGCTTTTGCCCCCCCTCCCCCCCAGGATTTAATCAGACGGGAGGCACTCATTTGGGCAGGAAAGGCTGCAGTCCCGCTCTGAGTCTCGGATGGCAGAGGCAGGGACGGGAGCCCCGCAGATGCTCTGCTCTACCACGTGGACAGCCCAACCAGAGATCATGTGCAAGGCCGGGGCGGAACCCACCCGCCCCCGACTTCCAGAGACCAGAGAAACTGTTGCTTTACCCAGGGTGCTAAGTGACATCTCCAGGATTCCACAGGCGTTTTAACTGTGGATACAGTTTTCAGTCTTGAGCGACTCTATGTCACACTCTGTCCCTACCTGAGCCTGGCTCGCCAGTCCTCATGCTACAGTGACTGCTCAGACCTCCCAGCAGGGCTGTCTGGGGCACGGTGGTGTCTGGGGTGTGTGGCACCTGAGCCTGGCTTCTCCAGCCACTTGACATGTCCCTTGCTTCTGGACTGACTGGCCTCACTCCCTATGACTTTACCCAAGGGTTCCTCTTGAGACTTCCTCAAGGGACTCCAGTGCCTCCTGTTCCTAGCGTGTGGTCCCCATTCCTCCTGGTGCTCCCGTCTTTCTCCCCTTGTCCTGTTAAGGTCACCTGGCCTGTGTATTTCTATGTGTAGAAACTAACCTGGGCAGGTTTTTACAGGGAGGCCCAGTGCGGCGCAGTGTGGGGACTGGGTATCACCTCTACAGCCAGCTGAAGTGACCGGCTGGCACCCTGCTCAGACAGAGGCACAGTGTGCCCGCTGCCTCGACTCCCGGCCCACTGTATGTAGTAGACAGATTAGCTTCCAGATGAACTTCCCCATGAGACAGGAGGAGGTGACAGTGAGTTCTTGCCCCTGAACACAGGCAGAAATGTCCAGTCTCAACGGCAGTGGTCCTTAGAGCCCCTCCCCCAGCTCAGGAATGTCCCTCCTCCGGGACTGCCAGGGTCCCTGCAAGTGGTATGAGCATCCTGAAATGCTCGTTCTGCATCTATGGAGCTGACAGCAAGGCTTTCACTCTGTAAACACCCTGCGCCACACAGCTGATTTCTGGATGTTTAACCTCCTGTTTCTGGTTAAGTGCCACACGACGTGATGTGTTGGCTCTTGTGAACAGGACCTAATTTCTAGCATTTGGTTAAGCACTTTGTGTCTGTCTGACAGGAAACTGATCTGGGTTTCTTGTCTGGTTTTGGTAGCAGGGTCGTGGGTGCCATGAAGTTAGGTGGGAGTGTCCCTCCTAACTGGAATGGATCTGTATGCACTCTGGGGAGTGTCCCCTGCAGCACTCTGGGCCTGGCGTTTGCTTTGCGTTGTTTTAGCTGGGGTTTAGCTTCATAGCCAGAGCTCTGCAGCCCTGGCTCTTGGATTAGCTCCAGTAATTACACATATCGCCAGTATTACCAACTATAAGGAGGACATACTTGGGGCTGTGTGGACCTCCTGACGATCACTGGGCCGCTGTGAGGTTCAGGCTGTACATCACAGCAGGTGGACAACACAGGTGCATAACACAGGTGGACAGCACAGGTGCATAACACAGGTGGACAGCACAGGTGGACAGCACAGGTGCATAACACAGGTGGACAACACAAGTGGACAACACAGGCAGACAGCACAGGTGGACAATACAAGTATATAACACAGGTGGACAACACAGGTGGACAGCACAGGTGGACAACACAGGTGCATAACACAGGTGGACAACACAGGTAGACAGCACAGGTGGACAACACAGATGCATAACACAGGTGGACAACACAGGTGCATAACAGGTGGACAACACAGGTAGACAGCACAGGTGGACAATACAAGTATATAACACAGGTGGACAACACAGGTGGACAACACTGGTGGACAACACAGGTAGATAACACGGGTGCATAGCACGGGTGGATAGCACGGGTAGGCACAGTGACACCTAGGTTCTCTGTGCTCCTTCCCGAATATCCTCTTTCTCATCTCAGCCCAAGCTGGCCTTGAACTTGCTATGTAGCCAAGTCTGAGTACTTAAACCCCAGGCCTGTGCCACCGTGCCCACGTTTCTTTCAGCCAACATGGAGAAAATGTGGCTCTTGGTGAGTGTCCTCCTCTCCAGACACTGTCTCCGTCTGCAGCTCCCACTAGCCAGCTGCAACCTCAGGAGGAGCACTCTATTCTCTCTCCTTCCCACCTGCCTCTCCAGTGGCAACTGGACAGCACGGGCCTGTGGCCTGAGACAGCAGGGTCACCAGCAGCAAGCAGCATCCACCAAGCACGGACCTGGACATCACACAGGGTGAGGATCACTGGGCTGCACGGCCCCTGCAGGTGTCCTCACAGGAGGGGCACCAGGGGGCTCAGACCCTGTTCTCTGGGGACTGGTAGGGCTGGGGTTTCAGGAGGGCTCTCTTCTCAGGTCCCCAAACTCAAGAAACAACTGGTGGGAACAAAATCTGAGGGGCCAGCATGTCCCTTAGGACAGCTCGCCAGTGCCTGGCATCTTCCTTGCACTGTCCCTCCCATACAGCAACACCCCCCACCCCACCCCCGTGCGATAACCTCGGCCCCTCGCTTTCTGGTCTCCTCACCATGAGCCTGAACACCCCAGCAAGGAGCCTGGCTTCACGGGCAGACACAGGCCCCGAGGGGAAGCACTCAGAGCGCAGGAGCCACCGACTTGTGCCACGGACACAGACCATGGTCTGAGGGAGTCAGGCCAACGTGGGACCTCCATCCAACACCCACAGTGGCTCTCAGCAGAGGATGCCTGGTGTTTTTCTTCTCAAAAAAGTAATTGTTTAATCAAAGCAGGAACCGGCCACGCAGACTGTCGCCTCTGCTAGGCTGTGGGGCTCCAACTGTGATTTTGCACATCCAGGGGAATCGGTAATTGCCCAGCTGTGTGGCCCTGATGAAAAGAGGACCCCCCGCTGCACGCGGAGTCTCGTGGACGGCGCCAAAAATAGTCCTACGCTGAGAGAGGCAAGTCGGGGTGGGTGGTGGGGGCAGGAGGAGACAGCGGAGTGGGGGAACTCAGATTTAAAGAAGGAACCCGAAGGTCTCACAGTGGAAGCTGCGAGAGTCCTTTCTGTCCTGAGAGTCCTGGGAGGATATGGAAAACTACCAGGGGTTAAGATGAGCGAAACTGGAGTCTACCACAAACACAGGGGCAAAACCCAGCACAGTCAGTGTGGTGGCCGTGGTGGCACACACCTTTAATCCCAGCACTTGGGAGGCAGAGGCAGGCACATCTCTGAGTTGGAGGCCAGCGTGGTCTTCAGAGAGTTCCAGGACAGCCAGGGCTACACACAGAAACCCTGTCTCAACACCCCCCCCCCAAAAAAAAACCCCAAGATAAACATCTACAGGAACCAGGGAGAAACCACCCCCACCCTGGGTTAAGGAGGGAGCTGTGGGGTCAGGTCCGGGCACTCCAGGCTCTGAAAGCCCACAGGACGGTGTAGGCACCTGGGCCACCCTCAGGGCTGCGGGGCCCAGGCCGGTCTGCGGCAGCCTGTGCAAGTCTGGCAGGATAGCAGGGGTAGGGGTGGGGGTGGGGGTGGGGGTGGGGGTGGGGGTGGGGGTGGGGGTGGGGGGCTACTCAGTGCAACACCACTGGACTGTCAGACACTTTCTGGGAGTCCTCAGCCTTGAAATGATTTGGGGTTTATAAGTTGAACACACGTCTGCCTCAGACTATTACTGCCTCCCAACTCAGTTTGCAGCAAAGGCCCTTCCCACCGCCAAGTCTACATTTAATAACGGAAGAGGCAAAACTACTTCCGCTAGGCTTTTCAGCTTCATCCTCCCCACTTCCAGGATCCAGAATCCCACCCAGCCTCCCAGCTCCAGGACAGGCCCCTCTGCCATCTTGATTCCAAAATGGTTCCCTTAGATGCCCTAGAACCCAGGGCAGTCCCTACCTGGCCCACTCCTTGAGATCCCCGTGGGACAGTGAATGTCCTTCTTCAAGAGCTACCACAGCTGTGACCCGCTGGCCCCATGTCATGTCCGGAACTCCAATTACAGCAACATCTGAGGACAGCAGAATAGGTTGGGGACACCTGGGAAGGTCCTGATGAGCACAGGCTGGACGGCACTCGGGGATGTGTGGTAACACATTTGGGCTGCAGTGCCCAAACCCCTGGAGACCTGTGGAAATGACCCTCCTGGGGCAGGGCGGGGCGGGGGGTAGGGGGGGAGCATCTCTAGGGGCTCGGCCTGCTCTTGCATGGTCCGCAGAGCAGCTGGGAGCATCTTGGGATTACCATCGTGGTGCTGTGTGCAGGGGACGGAGGGAGCATAGACACATTGCACAGGATCCCTGCTAGCCAGTGGAAGAGGGCCCTTAACAGTCTGAACCTTAATAGGGTAGAAGAGGAGACAGTGTTTGGGGCCTGAGGCCCCGCCCATCACCTGCAATGCTGGGGTGGGCCAGCAGGTGCCGCTCGATCTCCAGGGCGCTGACCTTGTAGCCTCCGGTCTTGATGATGTCCACGGACGTGCGCCCTCGGATCCAGTACCTGCCCTCCCTGAACACGGCGGTGTCTCCTGGAAACAGGTGACAGAAGCTGTGAGAGCTCTGGACAATCCGGCCACAGGAGACTCCAGTGTTCCTGATGACAGTGCTCCCTCGGAGTCCCACCATTCCCACCGTCCAGGCCACTTCTGGGAGAGGCTAGCTCCAAGGGCAAGCGTCCTTCCCCATTCTCCATCCCCACGACACTGGCACCGCGCCTGCAGCCAGCAGTAGGGGGGGTGCGGGGGAGGAGGCACCAGAATCCACAGCAAGCCGGGAGCCTACTGGGCCACTGGATTCTGGGCCATGTTCCTGTCAGAGCAATCAGAAACCGTTTTTTGGGGGTGTACCGTTTTCAAAGAGAGTTGTGGCCTTTGACCCTGACCTCACACAGACACATGCTGGGCACTACCTCACGCTGTCCCACTCCGACCCACATGGCTCTATCGCCCCGCCGTGGGTGGGTCCTGGGATAGTCCTTCTCAGCTCCTTCTCCAGCACGGGGATGCCCTGTGGTAACCGTCTTCCTGCTCGTCCGCCCTCGATCCCCACCAGCCCCAAACAGCCACAGTGCCTTTTCCCCTAAGTGAAATAACCGTCTCACTGCTCCTTCCACACAAGAGCACGGGTGTGGTGAGCCTGTCATGCCCCAGGGAGACACTGGCAGTGCCAGGAGCAGGGGCCGGAGCTCAGGGCTGTATTTCCGGCCCGGTCTTCGTCCCGCGCCTCGAGGTGTGTATTTGCACATTAGTGCGGGTGCATGTCCGTGCACACGCACTTGCATGCTTATGGCGGTGTGTAGGCACGCAGCTGTCAGCAGCAGCCCTGACAGCAGTGCTGAGGCCTCGCTGTCTGTTCACACGCTCCCTGCACTCCCTGTGGGTTATTAGCTGGAATAAATCATAAATATTTCATTATACATCACGCGGCCCGACCCGGGCAGGCGCCATCCATCACCCGACCGCTCCCTGGGACCTGCCGTGCAGAGCGGACTCCAGTCTATTAGACAAGATGGATGGGTGGCCTGGGCAAGCTCAGGGCTTATTTATGGGAGAGAGGGAAGAGGCTGGCCCCTGAAGCAAGGACTGGCACTGCAGAGTTCTCTCGTGTGGCAGCTCTGTGTGTGGCAGGTGGCAGAAGGCAGAAGGCAGAGGAGTTGGATGGGTAGCCTCAGCCTCAACCAGGACAGGTCTTGGACAATACTAACGGAAGGGAAAATACCCAGTGTGGGCTATGGGGCATACGGGACTCGTCCTGAGTCCTGAGGGTCCTCTATCTCTGGGGTATATATGACTTGTCCTGGGTCCTGAGGGTCCTCTATCTCTGGGGTATATATGGCTTGTCCTGGGTCCTGAGGGGCCTCTATCTCTGGGGTATATATGGCTTGTCCTGGGTCCTGAGGGACCTCTATCTCTGGGGTATATATGGCTTGTCCTGGGTCCTGAGGGACCTCTATCTCTGGGGTATATATGGCTTGTCCTGGGTCCTGAGGGACCTCTATCTCTGGGGTACATATGGCTTGTCCTGGGTCCTGAGGATCCATCTATGATCCCTTCCCATTCCTGCTGCAGCTCTGGGTCCAGCTGTGTCCGTCAGACTGGGAAGCTTGGTCTTCCACTGGCTTCTCGTGCCCTGTCAGCGTCAGGCTGCTCCGTCCCCACAGCGAGGTGGCAGCCCGCGTGCGGGTCCCAGCAGGAAGCTCCCCGCTGCTCCCCATGGGCCTCCTAACCCTAACCCTAACCCTAACCCTAGCTCTAAGGTGCAGCCATGCCTTGCCCTGAACATGGCTTCTCTTTCAGTCCTGCAGGAGACTACGCTGCCCACTGCTCCACCCCCTCGCCCCTTGCCCCGTGTTGTTTGATCTGGTGAGAGGCCTTGGGATAAGGAATTTTGCGTGTATGGGTTCTTGATTTGGGGCCGTACCCCACGCTGCCCCTTTCTCTCTTGAGGAAAGAGATCTAGGCACTGCTGGGCGAGGGCTGCTCTCTAGGCAGATCCCGCTTCATAGCGCCAGTGCTTGAGGACTGGCCCCTGCTGTGATACGCAGGGACATGCCCTTGGGGAAGTCAGAGCGACTGTTCCCTGGGGAGGGGGTGCTGTGGGTCAGAGCATACGGCCAGCGCTCTGCACACAAGGATGGCGTGAGGGGCAGAGGTGGGAGCGGCAGCGATGGCCCTGACGGGAGAAGGCACAACCACACCCCGGGGACGCTGGGTGCCACGGGGACGCTGGGACACTCATGTCAGTGGCGCTGCAGAGCCACCTAAGAACGGTGATGTGTTTCACGCATGACATGAAGGACTGTCACAGACCGTGACTTGGGGACAATGTAGGATGATGGGTACCAGGGTCTGTCTGCCTTAGTGTCCCCTCTGTGGCCGGAAGGTACTTATGTCAGCAGTACTGGGAGGGAGGAGTCAAAAACTGAGCGCCTGGTTATGACGCGCTGTGCTCTCTAAGCCTGCGATGTATTACCTCACAGTCTGTCTATACGAGGGCTCTAACTGATAAAGGCCACACCCAGGTTTCCCCTCTGCCCGGCTGCATGCTGCCTACAGCTCATGACTTCCTCCAGCCGGCGAGACCCCGGCCCCAGCGTGCTCTCGGCTCTGACAATGCTGACTGAGGAGTCGGAGCCACTGGGCTTTGCCTAGTCTCCACCAACCTCGGCCGTGGAGACGCTGAGCCACTGGGCTTTGCCTAGTCTCCACCAACCTTGGCCGTGGAGGCGCCTCCGTAAATCTCTGGCTGGTGCCTGTCCCTGGGTGACAGGCAGGGGAGAGGGCACTGGGCTTTTGCAGTGCTCCGCTCAGATGTCAACACAAAAGCGCCGACAGCCCAGGCCTCCCTCCATCTCTACTTGGGTGTCTGGGCTCCATTCTGATGAACAGTCGTGTTCACGGCAGAGTCTGACGCAGGGCCAGGAGCTGAGGTCTGCCACCCGCACCTCCACCAGAGGGCGGGCCGCGCCTTCTGTAGTGTGCTACAGAGGCAGCTCCATGGCTCCAGCCATGTCTGAATCTTGAGAAAACTACTCTCTCCAGACCACTGGGTGTCCTTGCCCTTCAAAGGCTTGAAGGACCCGCCCAGCATGCCGATGCCAAGGTCTGGCAAGCTGCAGGCAGCCGTGAGCTCCAAGCGGCATGGCACCAGGCGGCCTGCCATTCTGCTCACAACACCCACAAGGCAGAGTGCAGGGCCCACACCCTTTTCAGGCCGCCAGGTCCCTGGGAGGAAGGGGTGCCACCATGAGAGGAAGGCGGCACTTGGCATGCGCAGGGCGAGGAGGCCAGGCAGACTGGCACGGGGGAAGGGCCGCCTTCCAGACTGATCGCAACCTAACTCTGTCAGGCCACCTCGATGGCTGAGCTGGGACATCAGGAGGCTGGCTCCTTCTGGCCAAGCCCTGCGTCCTACAGCAGAACTCTCACTCTGTCTGGGCCCTTGGGGAGAAGGCTTCGTGTTGTCTCGGAAGAAAGCCCAGGAGACTCCCCAGGTCTGAGGCCCGGCAGGACCCCGCTAGCGGGATCTCCCCCACAGCCACCCCCCTGCCCTCGTGCCCTCCTCCGGCATCAGCAGGCCTTTGCCTGGCGTCCGTCCCCTCTTGCGTCCTCCCACGCTCCCTGGCTAGGACCTTCCTAGGAAAGCCCCGGATGGTCCTCACAGATGCCAGCAGCCTCCTGAGCTGCTGCTGTCTTGAGCCAATCCCTTAGAAATTCACCTAATTGGTAACTTTTGACTTGTTAGTGTGAGGGCATTTTGGCCTCCAGATTGTCCTGGCCTGTTCAGTACAACCCCATTACCAAAGGCCAAAGTAATTAAAGCCAGGGAAGCCAGAGCAAACAGACAAGGACGAGGCTCCAAGCATCCGAGGAACCAGGCAGCTGGGCTGGGAGTTAAAGACAGAGTCTTTCATTTTGAAACATACATCAAACAAGTTAAGTAACTTTTACTTTTTATAACCACATATTTGTCAGAGGCATTGATCTGGATTTAGCCTCCTTGGTCTGACCTGATGAGTGTATCGAGGGAATTTTGTTCCGACAGAAACAGCATGCAATCAATAAAATCTTATTACATGGATTTATGCACTGCTTTCAAACCCAGTGCTAGTTCATGTCTCTGCCTTCAACTGTAATAGAGAATAAATCTGTGCCACTCGGATTCTGGTTTCTGGATGAGAATGGAGGGGACAGTGCCTTTGCTGACGGCCCCTGTCAGGGACACTGCACACCACCTCCTGCGGTTACCTCCCTCTGAGAAGGGACCCTGCAAACAACAGCACGGCATCCACTATGCTGAAGACGGGCTGCCGGCTGGCACGGTGCCAGGCCTCCACAGGCAGCTGCAGGATGGCATCCTACACTTGGGGTTCTGGGTCTCAAAGCTTTGGGGACTCAGGACGAGCTGTCCTCTGCCTGTTCTCCACAGCTGCCACAGTCCTGACTCTCAGATGCTTCAGTTCCACCTGGGACTCCTGTCTGACCAAGGAGGTGGCTGAGGTAGGGAAGGAGGGGCATCATGACCCTAACAGAGGACGCAACTGTGGCAGAGAGGAGCCAGCTGGCACTGGCACTGAAGCAGAAAGCCTCTGAGACCCGAGCCTGGGGGCCAGGACCTAGAGAGGCTCTAGAAGGAGCAGGAAATAAAAGCAAACCAGACATGATAACTTGCCAGGATCCTAAACCTCACCACAACCTGCCTGGGACAGTGGCAGACCAGACACAGCTAGGAACCCAAAAGAGAAGATCAACAAAGTTTGCTTGCTTTTAAAGGCATAAGTCTTAAAGTAGGAAGAAAGAAGAAATGATGTTTCAGAAGTTGAATGCCAGAAAGCAGGCAGGCAGGTGGGCAAGAACTGCCGAGCTCGGCAGGCGCTCCATGTGGCTAAGGAAGACCGCTCGCGTGTATATTACTGCAGGCCTTGGGCTCCAGATGCTCCGGGAGGACGGTGGGTACCTGAGCCCTGAAGATCCTGGCCTCCCCAGCACACAGGCCACATCCATCAGTCAGAGCTTAGCAGAGCAATTCCTGCATGTGGACTGTCCGTCTTCGGGAGTGGGGTCCACCAGAGACTGGCAGGGTGTGAGTAACCAAGTGGCAATAAGAGGTCACCCTCTGTGATTGGGGGCCAGCATCCCTGAACCCACCAGCAAGACACGGGGGAGAGGGCGGGAGGGGGCGTGGTTGCTTCCACACTCACAGTACTCTGGAGTCTTGGGTCTTCTGGGCTAGGGCTGGGCTGGCTGGGCTGTGAAGGTCTAAGCCATGGACAGACACATATGTCAGGTTTTAAAAAGTCTGCAAACTCCTGCCTGAAACTCACAGCTCATTGTGCAGGGACACACACTGTTAGCCCTTGAACATTCTAACACCAGGGGGACGAGGCCATCGTCCTGTGGACATGGCCTGTTTTGTCCACACATAGCGCCTGAGCCCAGGGACGGGCACTGGGAACAAAGCACACAGGATGTCAGGTGCCCTCCTTCACCTGTATCCACCAGTCAGGAAGGGACTGACGCCTTCCCAACCTCCCAGGTGACAGTCGCACAGTAAGACAAGAGCAGGAAGCTCAACATTCAGAAATGAAGACCAGTACATGCCTCACGGGCCGTGGTGATGCTGAACAGCTTACGAGTCTGTGGGAAGACTATTGATCAATCAACAATTGATTACAAACTAATGATAACCTTTGGGGTGGCACTCCCACTCAGCAGAGCCAAGGAGACTCCTAGCAGCGCTTGGTACTGACCCTCAGCAAACATGCACAGAACCTCGTGGAGAACCGGGCACACGTGGAGAGCAGAGGAGACTGCTCAAATGGCAGTGCAATTAGGGATATTCACTTCCCTGCCTGCCTGCCCTGGCCAGCACGGGTTATGTGGTGGGTGGTGGACAGCGCCATTATCAGTGGGTGGCCTCTTCCAGGCTAAGCTTTGGCTTCTGTGTGTCTCACATCCCCATGGAAACCCAAGTTAGGGGCAGCACAGCTTGTGCCTTTGGGGTCTTGTTAACTCCTGCCCTCCCCTGGTGCCTTGCTCTCTCCATGGCACAGCCCAGCACAAAGTGCCCACCATGTCTAATTACAGTGGCACGAAGGCAAGGTTGGCTCCCAGCCCGGATCTTGGCTGACTCCAGTCCTGTAGGTAGACGAGCAGCCTCTGCCCCGCACAGGACTCACAGGTCCCAACTCACGCGCTGCCACTCCTATGAAGGGTATGGGGAAAGGTCGGCAGGCTACACCTGAAAACCATTTATAGCCGTGTGTTTAAGAGACTTTGCAGCCTGGGCCTGGTGTAGATCAACAGGGAAGGGCAAAGTCCCCAAAGCCAGCCACACACAGCAGTCCACAGCAGAGCCCTGACAGACACACACACACGAAGCAGGGCACAGATCTGAAGGAGAGACAGCAGGACTGGTAGGCTTGTTCCGGAAGAGCGAAGGTGTTTATCTCTCCTTCCCCTGTGGCTTAGAAGGTGCTGGTGACTCTCCTCAGGCAGGGTTCCGTTCTCTAAGGAGCTCCACAGCTAGCATGCCCCCGTGCAGGTGTATTAGTGACACCTGGTTCCTGTGCAGATGACTGGAACTGACTCACAGCGCCCAGATTCCATCCACTCTGCTGTAGGGACCCGGATGGTTGCCTCTTTAGCCTTGGTGGTCCTCAGGTGGCCCAGAAGAGTTCCTGTTCCCTCCTATCACCCACCGAGGACAGTCTAACTCCAGACTCTAGGCTTACCCACTACTGCCCGCCTGGGCCCCAAACTCCAGGCAGGCCGTGTGTTCTAAACAGTTTTGCTGGAAGTCACAGAGTCAAGAGGACCAATTCTGGCAGCAAGGGAGGCCTCAGCTCCTTTCTGAGGAGCCACCAACCTTGTGAGCTCCTCTGCATATTCTCTGGGGCAAGAAGAACGGCAGAAAGGAAGATGGAGCCGGTGGAGCGGTGGGAGCAGGGGTGACTCCTCTCATCCTGACCCAGAGGATGACTGGGAGAGGCTGAGGAAGCGCTACCCAAGAGCCTGGGCAGCCTTTCTCTAGTCTGTGCCACAATCCGAGAGGCAGGAGGGATGGCTAGGGAAAGGGTTAAGTTTAATTTATCCTGATTTCTACTTAATATCATGCTCTCCCCGTAGGAGCAGCAGCTGCGAGCTGATTGCGCGCTCTCATTATGCAGCCTGTACCGCTAATGGCCTGTGACAAAGGCTTGCCAGCTCCCGGCCTTACCCCCGAGAGCCAATTAAACACACACACTCCCTTCCTGTTTGCAGCGCGTTACAATGAAATTAAACTGAATTTCAAAATCGTTTTCTCCTGAAGACATCTCTTTACAATAATTAATGCATGCTATTCCTTTTCAGCAGAAAGGCCCACCCGGGGCGCTCACTGCCCACATGGCTCTGGCTGCACCCCAGGGCTCCGTGAGGCCCAACATCAGTAAAACCTAGAGGGCTTGCTCCCTGTGTTCTTAAAGGGAAGAACACAGCCTTTTATCCAAACCTAAACATAAAAGAAGGTGACCACAAAGCAAGTTGGGGTCCCCGCAGGCACTGTGCAGAAGGCTGGATTCACTCAAAAGCAGGGTTTCCTAAATACTAGGTTGGAGGGACAATAGCGGGAGGTTTGTTTCCTCCAGATAGCGGGCATTAACCAGGGTGTTTACAGAGGAGCACTGGGGAGCCGTGAGTTATAAGCTTACCACTTTCCACCCCTGATCTACTGATATGATCACGATATAATCACATCAGGTTCTCCAACACAGAGCTGGTGACACCCTGTAACAGTGGTGCCCACAGAGCCCGCAGGGCATGCCCAGGAGCTTGTGGGTCTCAACTTATGGGCTCTGGGCACTCCTTGGAGGTGTTGCACTGATGCCCCCACTGAGCTAGAGTATGCTGGCCCGAGTAGCCAGGACAACACATGCTTCCAGGGCCACTAGACTGATGGTCACATTTGGCACTTACAGATTGTCTCCTCCTTACCTGCAGACCCACTTCTCTCGGATGAGCCACCGCACCCACCCAGGGCATGTGACCCCCAAAAGGCTTTGCCTCCCAAAAGAACACGGTCTAAGCCACCTCTGTTACATGGCCAGGATGTCACATGGGAAGCAGCCTTTCTTTCTTTTTGAAAAGTATTACCTTAAGAACTAGAAAAGAAAGCATATACTGAAAATGTTAGAAATACAGAAGGGCAAAAAGGAAAAGACCAGCATGCTGCCCTCCTGAGATCAGTGCATCACGTGACGGTGATGAACTTCAGGTAAACACATCAGCAGACAGACGCAGCTGCACAGAGAGCAACTCCAGCATAGCCATATTGTCCTTAGGATGTGAGATAGATGCCCATAAGACAAGGAGGAGAAGTTACAGCGTGTGCGGCGTCTCCCAGCCGGTGTGAGCTACTGCCCTCACCAAGAGCCCAGCAGGCCACACAGAAGAGACCAAACTGAAGTATGCAAATTAAGGCCTAAGGAACCGGCTTCCGACCCCATGGTGGGGAAGGAGCTTCATGAAGCAAGAAGACAGCTGTGTGGGCTGGGGCAGTGGAGTGCCGGAGAGACAACAGGTCCTGACCTCCGGGGCATAGGACCACAATCATCTGGGATCAACAAGGCTTTGGCAATGTGGCCAGCTGGCACGGGGACAGTAGAGAAGCTATCTATGTCCTGAGGACAGGGCTGCAGGCTCCTTGCAGGGCAGTTGTCTCAGACCCTCTCCAGGAGCTAGCCAGGAGGCTGAGGCACTCAAACGGGTCAAAGAGCAACCTCCGGGCCTGCCTCCGCCTTCAGTGGGAGGATCTGGAATGCACAGGCTGAGACACCAACGCAGACCAGCCCAGTCCTCCCCCACCGCGGTCCCCTCCGCAGTCCCCTCCACCACTTCAGAGCTCTGTCCTACCTGTTCTGAACCAGCCATCCGAGGTGAAGGCACTTTTCGTTTCTTCTGGCTTATCCCAGTATTCTCGAAACACAGAGGGTCCCCTAACTAGCAGCTCCCCTTCTTTTTGCTCGAACCCTGGGTTCACCTGCAGAAGGTAGGAGAGACATGCAGCTCAGAGCAGGGCAGCGCAGGGTCTCCCCTGCCCCTTCACCCCACTGGTGAGCCAGGCAGGTGACTTCCAATTCCCTCACAGACCAGATGTTTTTAGATGGAAAGCTTTACAAGTTACCACCTTCAATGGGCAGATGCCAGCCATGCCCAGCTGGGCTCCGCCTGTCCTTGTTGGGAGTTGAGGCCTGGGTCTGCCCACTCTTAAAAACTGTTCCTGAATCCCATTTCTGCACACCTCTCAGCTGTGAAACAGTTACCGGCACTACCCAGGCAGCCGGGGGCAGGCAGCAGCCTGGCATAGCCTTTGGACCACAACAGCTTTGTTCAGAGTAACCAACCAAGGGAATGAATTCCGGGCTGTCACACAGCACGTGTGGCCACTCTGGCATTGTCACGGACACTATGTGTCTTTACCAGGGACTTCCGGTTGTGGTCATGGTGTATGAACTGGCTCTGTAGGACCGGCACATGCACGTGCGCCCGGGGTGTAATGCTTGCGGCCCGGTGCTGAGTGAGCAGGCCGGGGCCTGGCATGCCGCTGATCTATGCTTCTCGCTGTTAGGAGAGGGCGAGCCTTCCACCTTTGTTCTCCAGCCAAGGTCCTGTTCTGTAGGACAGGCTGGCCTAGAGCTCATGATGCGCCTACAGGACACACACTTCTCTGCAGGAGGTAACCATTCCCACAAGTCAGTTGTCTTCTGACCTCTTCATGTATGTTGTGTCACACACACATGGGCACAGCCATGAGTACACACACACACACACACACACACACACACAAAGTATTCCCATTTTCCTGCCTCTATGAGACCCCATGATATAAATCCTAATTGGGGAAACAGTGCAAGAAAAAGAAGTGAATAAAAATTTGAAAAGAAGAAATAAAAGGGCTGCTATTTGCAAGAGACACACACATGTGTGAAAATTCCCAATATATTATAGACTGACGTCAAACAATGTCCGTGAACTAGTGGGTGAACTTGGCCAAGCTACTAGAGGATGCCAGCATTGTTGGTACTAGAACCTCCACAACCAGCGACATCACACCTAGGTGACAGCGCAATCCTCACACCTGTTGCCAAGGTAACAGCCACCATATTCCCAGAACCCACTTGGCTCACCTCCCACCTTTACCTGTGGGTCAGTCACTATCCATATATAAAGGAAGACCCCTCTGATCCTGCTCCCCCTCCCCCTTCTCTTTCTCAATAAACCCCACGTGGAACTGTTTGGCCTGGTGTGGTCTTCCTGGAGCTGCGTGATGATCACCACAAGTATGCCCACCCAGAGCTAGCCGCACTGCGACAGACTGCCCGACAACCAGGAGCCAGCACTTGCACCCACTGTGTTATCCGATAAAGAAAGGGGAAGGAGGGAGATAAGAGACACCTGAGGGTGTCCGACAAATCATGACAGCACCTGGTTGCTGAAGATGGCCACAAAGGCAGGTCAGAGCTAAGTGAACCAAAAGACACACATGCTCATGGACTGGGGCGTGTTAACTCTCCCCCAGGGATGTACAGGTGAGATACGATTCCAATTGAGAACCCCAAATGGCTCTTTGTAGATGCAGACAAGCTGGTTCAGTGGTGGAGCACTTGCTGAATAGGTACAGGCCCTGGATTTGATCCCTGGGAAGACGGCTCAGTGGATAAGCCCTGGGCATGCAAAAGCCAAGTGTGGCCATGTGCATCTGTGACACAGGCATGTGGCCATGTGCATCTGTGACGCAGGCATGTGTCCATGTGCATCTGTGACGCAGGCATGTGGTTATGTGTACCTGTGGTGCAGGCATGTGGCCATGTACATCTGTGATGCAGGCATGTGGCCATGTGTATCTGTGATGTAGGCATGTGGCCATGTGCATCTGTGATGCAGGCATGTGTCCATGTGCATCTGTGACGCAGGCATGTGGTTATGTGTATCTGTGATTCAGGCATGTGGCCATGTGTATCTGTGAATCAGGCATGTGGCCATGTGTACCTGTGATGCAGGCATGTGGCCATGTGTACCTGTGATGCAGGCATGTGGCCATGTGTATCTGTGATGCAGGCATGTGGCCATGTGTACCTGTGATGCAGGCATGTGGCCATGTGTACCTGTGGTGCAGACATGTGGCCATGTGTACCTGTGATGCAGGCATGTGGTTATGTGTACCTGTGATACAAGCATGTGGTTATGTGTACCTGTGATGCAGGCATGTGGCCATGTGTACCTGTGGTGCAGGCATGTGGCCATGTACATCTGTGATGCAGGCATGTGGCCATGTGTATCTGTGATGTAGGCATGTGGCCATGTGCATCTGTGATGCAGGCATGTGTCCATGTGCATCTGTGACGCAGGCATGTGGTTATGTGTACCTGTGATGCAGGCATGTAGCCATGTACATCTGTGATGCAGGCATGTGGCCATGTGTACCTGTGGTGCAGGCATGTGGCCATGTGTATCTGTGATTCAGGCATGTGGCCATGTGTACCTGTGATGCAGGCATGTGGCCATGTACATCTGTGATGCAGGCATGTGGTTATGTGTACCTGTGGTGCAGGCATGTGGCCATGTGTATCTGTGATTCAGGCATGTGGCCATGTGTACCTGTGATGCAGGCATGTGGCCATGTGCATCTGTGATGCAGGCATGTGGTTATGTGTACCTGTGGTGCAGGCATGTGGCCATGTGTACCTGTGATGCAGGCATGTGGCCATGTGTACCTGTGGTGCAGACATGTGGCCATGTGTACCTGTGATGCAGGCATGTGGTTATGTGTACCTGTGATACAAGCATGTGGTTATGTGTACCTGTGATGCAGGCATGTGGCCATGTGTACCTGTGGTGCAGGCATGTGGCCATGTGTACCTGTGATGCAGGCATGTGGCCATGTGTACCTGTGATGCAGGCATGTGGCCATGTGCATCTGTGATGTAGGCATGTGGCCATGTGTACCTGTGATGCAGGCATGTGGTTATGTGTACCTGTGGTGCAGGCATGTCACCATGTATACCTGTGATGCACATGTGTGCATGTGTACCTGTGATACAAGCATGCAGCAAGAGGAGAGGCGGAGACAGGAGGCCCCTCATGCTCAAGGCCAGCTATCCGGCTGTACGTGTTAGTGAATAGGAAGTCCTGCATGGAGACAAGGACCAACACCTGAGGTTGTCCTCTGGTCTCCACATGCATGCATGGCGTGTGCACCCCTCACACACAAATAAAGAACTGGTACGTGCAGGATTGTAGGAGCAATAGCTCAGGGGTGGGGGGGCCACTTGCTGAGTAGGTACAGGCCCTGGATTTGATCCCTAACACTGCAAAACTTAAATTCAAAACCTGACATTTGTAGTTAAAAGTAACTGAAAGTGAAGGGTTAAGCTGCCGGAGCCACGCAACACTTAAGACACTGTGACGTCACAGGCGTGACGGTGGCATGGTGCCTGCAGTGCCCATTCCGCTCACGTATATGGGACTGACGTTCGCCCAGCTTGCAGAGGCAAGCTAATGAGGGAGGCCGTCTGTTCAGTGGATAGAGCTGGCCAGCTGGATGACCATATACAAATAATAACAGTGACCTCTCATATACTAGGGGAGACACACTTCAGACACACCACAGCCTTAACCCCCAGTCAGGCTTTCGGAAGAAAACCTAAGGAAGGTTCTTTTAGTTCACAGATATGCCAACTGAAAGCTTAAGTGATAAAAGAAAAAGGAAGTGTCTGTAGTGATCAGGGCAGGCTAAACTTCACCTCAGCCAACCACCCGTGTGCCCCAGACCGAGTTCTTCCCTAGGCCTGGTTTTCAATGCTGGTGACAAGCCATGGAAAAGGGAACAACAGGAAGAAACACCCCCCCCCCCGCCCCAACTCAGAAAACAGCTGCGTGAAAGGGCCTGAAGCCCGGGGCGGGCTCTGTGGCAGAAAGGTGGGCGTCTGTGGTGGTGGACAACACCTTCGCCACTGGAGCTAAACGTGCTAGGAGTGCAAGCTCTGGCTGCTGGCGGCACCCAGAGTGATGGGTAGGAGCAGATTCCAATCACCGGGACAGACAGAACCTCCTGGTGGTGGACCGTGAGGCAGCCCCGCCCTCTCAGGACCATCGAGCAGTTCTCAAATCTGCTGCAGCGTATGACAGCGGGCCCTCCCAGGCACTGACCTCACAGACAGATCCTTAGTTTCAGGAGAAAACCTCAATATTAACATTTATCAAAACGACTCAAGACCCAGGTCTGGAAACACCCCGTGTTGGTCGGCTGTCTGCTGCTGTGACAAGCTTCGAAGAGGACAGCTAAGGGACAAGGCGATTGTTCTGCCTCGTGGCTCCCAGGCTCCTCACTTCTGGGCCTGTGATGAGGCAGGCGTCCCGGTGGAAGCTGAGCGGAGCAGGGCTGTCGACCTTACGGTGACCGGGAAGCAGGGCGGGAGGAGCTGGAGGCTCCCCTGAGTGATTCATTTCCCCAAACTGCCACTATCTCCCAATAACGCCATCTTGCCAAGATTCCATCAGGGGCTGAACCTACTGATCTGATCAGAGGCCTTGGGGTCCACAAACTTTCTAAAGCCCACCCCCTGCCATCCAACCCCCAACATATCCTTCTGAAGGTACCTCAGACTCAAATCACCGCACAACTGTCTCCTAAGCAGCAGTCAGTGAACCCCCACCACTTTGCAGCAAGAAAGGAACACACATCACATCTGGATGTGCTAAGACTTTGCTCCCAGTGTGACTCCCCAGGGTTCTACCACACGATGTCTGGGTGGAAGCAGGTCTCGAATGGAGAGCGGGGCCGGGTGCTGGAAGGAGCCTCTCTCCCTGGTAGAGAACCTGGGCTGCTGCTGGATACTCTACAGATGTAGTAACCCCATGGCGTGGTCAGTTCAGGCCTCTTGCCGACCCAGGCACCCTCACTCTGTCTTTAGACCCATGCATACCAATAATGCCATCTGACAAGTCACCAGCTGTGTTGTGGCACCAGGAGCCATCCCTGACACCTCTCAGTGTGCAGCTACCTTACCAGGTCCCACCTCCCCTCTCAGGTACCCCCTCGGGACCCTACTGAGTTATTGCGTCTTAGAGCCGCCTTCCCAGTCATGTGGTTCAGCCCAGCTTGATAGTAAACATCACCTGTGTAAAACTCACTGCATGGGTTCTGTTAGACTGAACGGGACACCACACATGGCTAACTCAGTCCCAGAAGGCTTGGCTCTGCAGGAACACTGCCTTCCTGTGGCTAGAAAGCCAGTCAGTATAACCCGCCCACGGCGACTTCAGGGTCTAGTGAGAACTCAAACATGGCGAAGCCACGCTCCTTCCACGGCCAGCGGTACAATGACACCTAAGTCCCCCTGCCACACACAGCCTGGCTCCTGCGGTGGGCAGGCAGCAGGGATGGGGATCTTTAACCAGGGCATCACTGTGAGTCTTAATTTCAGCATCCATACAATAAGAACATGCATTCCAGGCAAGTGGCATGACCTAGAAGCACATGGCTTATTAACCCTGAGACACGTCTGCCCTCCCCCAGTCTCAGCAGGCTGCAGTTCTGAAATCCGGCTGCGGCTCAGCCACCATGATAACCTGGGTTTTGAAACAGATACTAAGGGGTCCTGAGGATGTGTGGGATCATCCCACTGGTGCCACGCCAGCTTTCCTGAAGCCAGCAGCTATCACAGCATCAGCACCCAAAAACAGCAGAGCCAGGGTCCTCAGGACACTGGCTCCCCAAGACTCTCAGTTCAATCCTGCTCAAAACCCAGCTAAACCTCTCCTCAGGTTCACTGTGTCCGAGGCCGTGGAGACAGGCGCCCACCAATCCTGACTGGGCTTAGTGCACCCTCCAGCTCTGGTAGCACGATGGGACCACCTTAGCAGCCACCACGGGAAACCAATACTCCACTCCTGGGGATGTGCCGGATTCCCTCAAACCTCCCAGCCCCAGCCTTTAGTCACCACCATGGTCTTCTCTCCACCCAGATCGGCTCTTGTGATTCCACACGTGAAGTCATGGGCATGAGCCTTCAGCGTCCAGCTCATCTCACTCACGGATGCCCTCCCGTAACACTCATGTTCCCCCAAATGACAGCACTTCTCCCTTTTTTGAGATCAGGTCTCATCGTGTAACCAAGACTGACTTAGAATTCACAATGCTACCACTACAGTCTCCTGGTGGAGTGCTTGGCTCACGGGCACACACTGATGTGCCCGGTATGGCATGCCCAGTATGCCCCCTTTAAAAGCACGATGGTCAGCTGGGCGTGGTGGCTCACGCCTGTAATCCCAGCACTTGGGAGGCAGAGGCAGGCAGATTTCTGAGTTCAAGGCCAGCCTGGTCTACAGAGTGAGTTCCAGGACAGCCAGGACTACACAGAGAGAAACCCTGTCTCAAAAAACCAAAAAAAAAAAAACAAAAAAAACAAAAAAACCTGATGGTCCTCACCTTCCGCTGTGCATACGGGGTACGGAACCCATGCTGGTCTCTTACTGGGCTCTCTGCCAGCTGATGCTATCCACTGCTGTTATGCAGTGTTGTGGCAAACATGGGCACAGCCTGTCCCGTTACAGCCTCCCTGTACCCACAGATTGTTGGAGTCTGTCCTTTCCTTTGTCCCCTTTCTGATAACCCTCCATACTACTTCCCAAGATGACTGTAACATACTAACTTACGTTCCCACAGTGAGCTCAGGCCCCCTCTCTGTCCTCTCTGTGTGCTTTCGATGGCTGCCATTCTAACAGAGATTAGCCACATTTATTTTGGACTTCACTTGGGTTTTCTTGACAATGAGTGATATTAGGATTTTCTATACACGTGTTGACCACGTGTCTGGTCTCCCGCCCCTTTAATGGGTTGCTTTTCTCCTTGCCAGTCAGCAGAGCTCCTTCCGGACTTCCGACGCTAGTTTGAAGGGGCTTCTGCCCATTCTGTGACCATCTCTTCATAGTTCAGGGCCAGAAACTTTCTAAATTAACCTGATCCCAGAAATAGATTTTTGCTCTTGTCTGCTATGTTCCTGAAGTTTTATCCAAATACCTCTCCCTAAAACACTCTCACTGATCCTTCTGTTTCCTAGGACTGTCAGAGTTGCTGATTGTGCATTTAAGAATCCTTGACTCGGAATTGGTTCTTTTATACAGTCAGGTTTTGTTGGATGTTTGCTTGAGCCAGTATCTCAGTGAGTGACACACACTTGCCTGGAACTCACTGTACATGCCCAGGCTGGCCTCGAACACAGCCCTCCTGCCCACAGCGCATAAATGCTGTGATGACGGCAGGCAGCACCCCACCTCTGGGCTTGTCTTTCTCTATCTGGGTTCTGGCTTTCTCAACATTCTGACGAGACAGACAGCCTTCTTTTTATTTAAAAGAAAAATTTTAAACTTATTTATTTATGATATGTAAGTATACTGTAGCTGTCATCAGACACCAGAAGAGGCATAAGATCCCATGCAGATGGTTGTGAGCCACCATGTGGTTGCTGGGATTTGAACTCAGGGCCTTTGGAAGAGCAGTCGGTGCTCTTAAGCACTGAGCCATCTCTCCAGCTCCCGACAGCCTTCTTCCTTAAGTGTCTTCTTGAAACTTTTTAAAAATTTGAAACACCTGACTTCTCACCCTCTGTTCTGTTGTGTGGTCCACACGTATGTCTCTTCTTCGTGACAGCACTGTGTCCCTGTGGTTACTGGCCTTTGGTAGATTTTAAAGGCAGGTAGCTCAAGACCCGCAGCTTTGTTCTTTTTGCTAAAGACGCTTTGGTTATTTGGGATCATTTGTAATTCTATGCAAATATTAGGATAACTTCTATTTCTGTGAAGATGTCCTTGGTGTTTTGATAAGGACCACATAAACAGTGCAAAACATTTTGGGTAGCCATTTAAGTATGGACTTAAAGATTTCTTTTTATTTTCTGTGTTTGTCTATGTATGTGTGTGCACCACATGCTCGGAGTATCCTCAGACCCAAAGAGGGTGTGAGATCCCCAGCAACTGGAGTTACAATGTTCGTGGGCACCACTTCCAAGGGCTTGTGGGTAAGCAGACCCATGCCCAGAAAAAAGGAATTGAGTAAGGCTGGAGAGTTAGCCCGGCAGTTGAGAGCGCCCACGGGCTGCCCGGCCAGAGGACCTGGGTTAGAGCTGTAGCAGCCTCGTGTTGGCTTGCGACTGTGGGTAACGCCAGCTCCGGGGGTCCAAAGTCCTCTTCTGGCCCCCACAGGCCCTGGTGCGCACTTGGCAGACACCTGCCTTTTGGTGTGAGGATTCCTCACCTGGGCCCAGCTGTGTCCTGACTGGCCCTGATGGTGGGCAAGCACGCACGTCTCATAGGAGGGCACATGCCTGGCAATGGTCATCATGGAGGGAAAGGCTATCAGGTAGAGGACGACAACGGCTGACCCTTCCATGTGGGGCTGGGACAGCAGGTGCACATCAGGGCGGATGGCAAAGATAAGGGGGTAGGGAAAGGAAGGAGAAAGGGGAGGGCCAGGGTGCTGGTGGCCACGGGGGGGGGGGGGGTGACGGCAGAGCTGACGGTTTGCCTGTAGAGAACTGAGGAGATAATTGTTTTAGAGAAGCAAGTTTGCACCAGCCATAGCTGCTCATGGCTGCTGCATCCTCGTGGGAAGGCCTGGCTTATAGGATAGGGTGGCACTGTCCACAGCTCCGCAGACGCTCACTGCTGACAGGCCCTGCTGTCCCTGGCCGGTGTTTGGTTCTCACATATGCAAGCAATTTGAGAAAATATAAAGGAAGGAAGGAAGGAAGGAAGGAAGGAAGGAAGGAAGGAAGGAAGGAAGGAAGGAAGGAAGGAGAGACAGACAATGCCTGATGCACTCGCAGGCCTGGCGGCAGGAGCCAGCCGGAGAGCCAAGGCCCACGAGGCCTAGTGCATGGAGGGGCAGTCACCTCTCTACAGGGAGGAGTCAGGCTGGGAGGCCTGGGAGCCTCCCCTTTGAGGAGCCAGTGAAGCTGGAAGGACTTCAGAGAGATCCCTGTCCACAGGCAGGAAGGGGCTGACAGCTTCTTCAGAGCCCCACTGCCTGCCCGAGCTCCAAGCCTCAGGAAGCCGGGAACAGAGGCAGCTCGTGGGCGCTGGCTGGGGTGCCAAAGCCTCTGGGCTACGCAGGTGAGGAGAGAGAGGGGCCCACACAAGGCCCAGGCCGGGCAGCCCCTGCACACAGGGAGTGCTCTTACCCAGCTCACACCGGGGCCTTCTCCAGGACCCAGGGACCGTTCCTCTCACCGCACATGGCCACTACCTAGAGAAGAAAGCCTCCGCTCATGGCTTTGACTTGCTTGAATACCACATCCTGATCCAAGAACACACCCACTCCGTCCCTCACCTCCTCCCAGAATCCTCCTGATGTAAAAGTCATCAGGCTGATGGCCAGACAAGCTCTTGAGAATCAGAGAGCCTAAGTCAGCTGCAGTTTTAGGGGCCCACCTCCCCAAGGATCCTTGACTTTACAAAGTCCAGAAAACCTACAGCAAGGAGTTATGGGCAGTTATCTAGGGTTCCTATCAGTCACGGATAGAAGAGAACAAGATGTAGCTCTCAGGGACTTCAGTAGACTGACAGGGAGCGCATCTTCAAAGCAACCACATCGGTGACCACAGAAGACATGTCTGTCCTCTGCGCGAGGCTAGAACGAGATGCGGGGTTTTGTTTACCCTCCCTCTGTGATCTCAGATCAGCTCTCCTAGCAGGAAGTGTGAAGAGGAAGGTTTAGATCACATGGTAAGTTCCCGGCTTTTGCTGTCTGTGTGACTAAGCACAGCCCTGAGTGCAAGCACTCGACCACCGAGCTCCCCCAGGCCAGAGCCATAATGTTCCAGTCAGAGGATCTGACCTTGTCACGTGCCGCACCTTGGCACACACTCACAGGCACAGCAGCCATCTTTAGACCGCGCTGAGGGTCGAGCACAGACTGGCATGCTCAGGAGGGTTTGCGCCAACGGGGGCAATGGGAAGGAATGCAGGGCTGGGTCAGACACTGTCCAGGCAGAGGGCGCCGGCATTGCTGAAGGCAGTACCTGGCTGAGACTGCACACCCCGGCAGGTGAGTGCAGACGGCCGTGTGCACAGATGCTTGCTGCGGTCGGTGTGCAAATGCAGCACGTGCCTTCTAGAAGGCAGTGGGCACAGCCCGCAGCAAGTTCTACTTGAAGACTGGCCTTCTCGGGCCACCAGCATCAGCCCCAGAGGCATAGCCTCCACACTACGCATATGGGCAGTGGGCACAGTGGACTTTTATTAGGAGGAGAAAACCCCAACATTTAAAGTCATGCTCTGGAAGCCTCACAGATAAAAAGGTCTTAGGATTTATAATTATGAAAAATGAAGTATCTATGAACTCGTGAGGAAACAAGCTTTTCACAGACTTAAGCTCAGAGCCACCAGGTCCCACCTGCTGGCTCTCTGCTTTTCTCCTTGCTGGAAGCTAAGGGCAGTAAGGGCGGGCCCCGAGGACCTCAGCAGCTGCCTCTGGAGGGGGCTCGGGACCCTGGAAGGCCGGCTGGCAGGACAGTAGCACTGTGGAGAAGGAACTGACTCGGGCGGACACGACTCCCTGCTCCTCCCCTCCTCAGGGTCAGTGTCAGCTGCACACAGCACCCTCTCAGTCTCTGCGGCCATCACTTCCTCCCGGGTCAAAGTCCCATTTCCCATGAATCCTGAATGTCTCTACAGCTGAGGTCCCTTAGGATTAGAAGTTCTTAGCGCCTTTTAAAAAATGACTTATTTGTTTTTATTTTATGTGTATTGGTGGTTTGACAGCACATGTGTTCCCCTGGAACTGGAGTTGCCCTGTGGGTGCTGGGAATTGAACCTGGGTCTTCTGGGAAAGTAGCCAGAGCTCTTAACCACCCAGCAGTCCCTCCAGCCCTCCAGTTCCTAGCTCTTAGGAAGATAACAGCCCCCTCTTATCCACACTTGACAAGTTCAAGGTCATGTATGAAGCCGAGACCCACTGTCCTGCAGATGAAGGGGCTCCACATGGCGTCAGGGCCCGACAGGCCCAGTCCGTGAGGACTGCTGCCGCGCTGCCCCATGCTCCGCCTTAGTAACACCGTATGGCCCCCTCAAAATGTCCCCAAGGGACAGAGCTACAGGGAGGAGCAAGACACACCCAGGCTGAGCTCCCTCACGCTGCTCTGCTCTGGGAAGGAATGGAAGACCCTCTTGGGGGAGGCTCAGACACACTGACACACGCCGGGCACACCCGTTAGAGCTCACACACGCCCGGCACACCCGTTACAGCTCTGCTGTCCAAGGCTGCCCCACCCCTGCGTGGTAAGGAAGAAACCTTCAAAAGATGGCCTCACCTTTGTCCCCCTTTCGTTCCCCTCTGCGTGGATGACATAGGGGGAGCCCTTCTGCGGGTTCTCTGAGACGATGCGTACCTCCACGCCCGGCAATGGGGTCCCCACAGAACCTGGAGAGAAACAGGGAAAGGCAGGAGTTGGAGAGCTGCGGTCTTGGGTTTGGGCCATGCTTCCTCCTGTGTGAGAGACACGGGCCACGTGAGGAAAGCAATCAATGTGCTCTGCTCCAGTGGCTCTGGTGTGTGTGAGCAGCCAGTCCTCCGCCCACGCCTCACCAGGCTGTGCAGCAGCTGCTGGGGCACAGCCAGAGGAATGCCGGCCATGCGGCCTTGCGGCTGCCATGGGAATCCTTCACTACTCCTACCTGGTCAGGGAGAGCTGGCCACCCGGCTGGACGACCCAGGGGAGACTTATGTGAGGGGACAGATGTGAAAGTGGGAGGGGCTGGTGTTTAGGCGCCTATGGTTTACTCTGTATACTGGGCTGCCCCACACCTCTGGTAGTACACCTCCTCCCACAAAGCTGAGACAGACCCGGTTGGCAGGCACGTGGCAGTCCAGGAAGTCCCCATGGTTCTGGGCTTGAACCATGGTTCTGGGTTGAAGTGTTACTCTGCTGCTGACTTGGGGCCCTGAGCTCACATGCCTTGGTGCCAGTGAGCAGAGCAGGGACAGGGTGGAGAGCAGAAAGGTCACCACATCCAGGCACGAGGCCAATGTCCAATCACACCTTTCTCCCAAGGTTTCATTTTATGTCTTCAGGCCTTTGTTTTAACCACTGCAGTTAAAAGGAATCTAACAGCACGAGTCTCCCAAACAGCAGCTCAGTGGGCTCTCCGTGCACACTCAGTATCTCGGGCTCAGGCTCTGGTGAGCTCTGCTTGCTTGGCCCCTGTTTCAGATGAGGCGTGTGACCTCCATGGCTGGCACCCCACTGCAGAGGGTCAGGAGGCGTGCCCTGCCGCGGGAAGCTGCCAGAGTGGTGTTTTGACTCTAGGTGTGAGCTTGCCTAGCTCACTCTAGTGAAGTGAGTCACCCCACTCCGGTCAGACAGCTAAGCAGCTCTGTCTTCTGGGCTGTAAGACCTTAGAAATAAGAGTGACTGGGCGGAGCATGGTGGTGGTGCTTGACTTTAATCCTAGTACTTGGGAGGTAGACATAGACAAATCTCTGTGAGTTCGAGGCCAGCCTGGTCTACAAAACAGGTTTCAGGACAGCAGGGCTGTTACACAGAACAACAATAACCACCACCACAACAACGACAACAACAAAACTTACCCCCAAATGACAACAAACAAAAAACTCAAAAACAACAACAAAAAATCAGGGTGACCATGTGTGACATAATTAACCATGTCAAGGTGCACAGCCTGTGCTGTGAGGACCCAGGAGGCTGTGCTGCCTCTGCCTCTCCCGCTTCGAAGCCTCATCACGGGGGACACAGCCACCCCAGTGGAAACCTCCTTCCCACCGCTGCCCAGGTTCTTCCTTGTCTCTGTGTTTCCTGTCCTAGTGCTGCAGGCAGACGCGACCACATAACTGCCGTCTTCGGCATCTTCTGAGTGGCAGGGCTGGAGTCGAGGATGTCGGCAGTGCCATGGTGGGCTCGTTTCCTCCCTGCCCCAACACCTCAGGGTCCCCTGTCATCTGTGAGCTGCTCGTATGCTCACACAGCTTATATGCTCCCAGTGACCCTAGGAGCACGCTGTCCTCTCAGGAAGCCCCTCCTCAGCGCTGAGGTAGCCCTGTCCTCTAGACCGCCATGCCGCTCCTCCCAGCCAGCATGGCTGCCAAGATCTAGCTGCCTATTAAGATGAACTTCCAGCAACAGTGCCAGCCTGGCGTGTTTCAGTCAGAGGCTGTCGGGGTGGGGTGGGGTGTTTAGCCCCTTCATGCCTACAGACCGCACCGCAGGGTGTGTATGACCAGCCAGAAGATTACCATCAACTGACCTGCCCCTCTGCGATGAGTTAGATGGCATCTTGAGGTCTTCACCAGACTCACACTGCACAAGAGTGCCCTCAGCAGACGGGACCTGTTAACTTCACCAACGCCCTTTATCACTGCACTAGACTTAAACAGGACAGCCCCTTTCCCTCAGAGGGAGGGATGCTCTCCATTCTCAAGCCTGCGGAATTCCTACTCTAGAGGCCTTAGGAGCCCTGAGCTCCGAGCTGCACCTGAGCAGCCATCAGGCTAGGAGCAGCTTTCAGGTCTCGGGACAAAGGGAGAACCTGTGAGCGGAGCTGAGCCTGGCCCAGAGCCACTGGTAAGCAGGTATGACGTTCTTCCCTGCGCCTGTCACCCGCGGCACCGGAGCACCAGAGGATCCAGGACCCCTCTGAAGCCACACCCCACGGCGTCGTGGCCGTCCTCACGCCCCGCGCTCCTTCCGGGCCTGGCCTCACTTTTCACCCTTGTATTTGCGGCCATCTGGCTCCCCAACACCCCCCAGCCCTGGGCTGTTAGAACACTGTGTCCCCACAGCGCGGAAGTCGGTTAGAGGGTCTGGTTCTGAGTCTGGTCCCAAATGGAGTGACCTTGGGCAGCTGTCTCCTGGTCTGTGATAGTGTAAAGTGGTCTAGCACCGGGGCCATGTGAGAAGACGCACACAAACCTCTGCTGTGTGACTGTTTTCGCACACACTCTGCTCAGTCACAGAATACACTCCATGATGCGCCCACGGAAAGAGGCGAGCAAGCCTGCTGCTGCTAGGCCTTCCCATTCAGGAGACCCTGCTGCGCTGCAGCTCCAGTTTGTAGCTGGACTTGGCATTCTTGGGCTGAAAATCCACTGTGTTCTGGTCAGTTCCTCATCCTAGAAACTCAGGGCCTCAGCAGGAGAGCAGCTTCCTACCCAGGGTCATCCAGTCAACAAGAAGGATCACAGGAGGGAAGGGAGGAGATCCAAGATGGCTCCCTTCCTCTGGACCCCACCTTCTATTTTATTTCTGCCAGGCTGCTGTGCAGAAACGGTGTTGGTACGTGACGGTCACCATGGGCACGGGGCGGGCTGGCCACCTGGCCAGGGTGCTGACAGTGGTATCCTGGGTTTGACACCCATGTAATTCCTAACCACATACTTCCTTTTCAGAACAAGCTCAAGCCTGCACTCCAGGAGCAGTTCCCACAGGAGAGCCTGCTGTCTGGGCATCCTCTCTTCTCCATTTCCGCCTCTGACCTAGCTCAGGCACGCCTGCTTCATCTCTGGACCTCTGCCATCTTCTGGCTGGCCAGAGAACTCTGCCCAGTGTGCAACCCTCCCTCGAACACTGGGCACAGCATCACCCGGATCCACCCAGGAAGGCGAAGGAAGAAGAGCCAGGATGCCCTTGGGGAGGACCGTGCTGGACCCGCTGGGGTTCAGGACTCACAGGGTGGAAGTCTGAACATGAAAAGTACGGAGAGCAGTGGTCACGTGGGAGCAGTTAACAAACAGGCTAACTGAAGCAGAAGCCCGTGTTCATGTGTACATGTGTGACACAGGCCCAGGCTCACATGGAAAAACCTGTACAGATATTCAAAACTCGATCACACTCAGGACAGACAGGAGCCGGACGCTCGGGGTGAGTGCCGGGTTTCCAGAGGGACGGGTCAACATTTGGGTCACTGAGCGGAGAATGAGCTGCACCGCTCGACGTACACTGACACAGGAACTCACAGCACAGAAAAGCAAAGTCCCAGGATGGAATGCAGGACTGCAGCCCCTGCCTGAGGGCGGAGGAGGGAGGAGCAGGCAAGGGGACTTTGCCCTGAGGTTGGGCTCTCCCCAAGGGCGCTGCCACTCACGTAAGCTGGAACGAAGCGCCCTGCTGTCCTCCCTCCACCACTCGCCCTTTGGGAGAAAGGGGACGAGGCAGAGGACGGCTGCAGCTGAGGAGGGGCTCCCGGCCCGCGCTGCACCCCAAGAAGGCACATGCCACCCTGTGGCCCGCTGCAGAGGGCGGTGTCCTCTGTGTCCTCATCATCTAAGTGCGGGTGGACCAGGAGCCCCATGTCGGGCACTGGGAAATGGAAGAGGGACAGCCGTGTGGCGGTGGTACCTGGCACGCGCGCCTCCGTCAGGGGGTTAGACAAGGCCATGCCGATCTCCGTCATGCCGTAGCGCTCCAGCAGGGTGTGGCCCGTGGCGCTCCTCCACTTCTCCAGCAGCGGGACCGGCAGAGCAGCTGAGCCTGACACCATCAGCCTAGGTGGCACAAGCACAGTGGCTTCCTTAGCTTGGACGGGGCAGTCCACGGGCACTCTGCCCTAGGAGCGCCTCACACGGATGTTAGGATGACCAGCACAGCACTCCCTCCATCCCTGCGCCTCACACGGATGTTAGGACAGAAGTGACTTAGGGCTAAACTGGGTTGGCTTTTGTTCTTTGGGGGGGAGGGTTTTAAGACAGGGTTTCTCTGGGTAGCCCTGGCTGTTCTGGAGCTCACTATAAGGTCTAGGTTGACCCTGAACTCAGATCTGCCTGCCTCTGCCTCCCCAGAGCTGGCATTAAAGGTGTGTGCCTGCCACCTGGCTCAAACCGGACTTAGTTTAAACACCGGCCTTTCCCGGTGTTTATGCAGATGTAAGCAGGCCTTTCAAAGGGGTGTTGGCTGGAGCAGCGTCTTTGGTGTCACAACAACTAACGATGATGCTGTTCACCCAGAGCCCTCAAGTGACTCGACAGCGATCTCTCGTCAGGGTGGTGGTGACGAGGCTGCCTACGTCATGGAGGACCGGCCGAGACACCTGCAGCGGGAGGCAGGTGCGGCCCAGCAGGGCTGCAGAGGCTGGAAGGCACACGCACACGAGGGGAAGGCAGCAGCCACAGCAGGGACGCTACAACCCACGCATGCCACGTGCAGAAAGGCGGGTCCTTCGTGCGTCTTCTAAGTTGAAGTGGGCACCAACCCCGCCCTTATGCGCCAGTGTGCGCCGACAGGAGCCGCAGACGCGCGTTGCCTCGGCTGAGGAGTCTGTAGTTCGAAGGTGGCAGATGTGCCTGTGGCTCTGTGGGCGTGGTGGGCCTACTGACCCTTCCCTGGCTCTGGCTGCTACGCAGATGCCCCAGGACGTTTCGGATGGCAGGCCTGGGCACAGGCAGCCGCAGCTGTACCACTGGAAACAGGTCTCTGGTTTTCTCAGTGCCTACAGACAGGGAACCTAGCAATGCCAGGCAGAACCTAAATGTGAAGCTGTCATATTTGTCTCAGACCGTCCCGACGCCTCTGGAGACACGAGGCACTGCTGCCTGTCCTGCCCAGATGTGAGGCATGCACTGTGGCTGCACCCACACTGGCCATGCTTGGAGCTTTAAGTCAAGGTTGTCCCAGCCTCAGTCCCTTTGCACAGGTTACATCCCGGTCCCTCTGGCAGAAGAGCAGTGCCCACATCTGCTGGAAATGTGGATCTGGTCTATGCACGCTGATCCAGTAACCCACGATGTGATCACCTCGGGTTAGCAAACCACGTTTCAGCATCGAGTCAGGGAAGAAATGATGTCACTGGGCTCAGGACAGAGAAGGGCAAACTTCATGCCACCGAACAGCCCCAGGCCTCAGCTTACGGCTGTGAGAAGAGGGCCCTGTCCAGAAGTTCAGGGAGGAGGCAGGAGGACAGTGAACAGCAGGGGCAGGGTGTGAGGAGGCCTCAGAGAGAGGCAGGCAGAGATGTGTGACACAGAGGCCGGGGTGGACAGACACGTGGCTGTAGATGACACAGAGATTGAGAATCCAGACGACAGAGGACAGAACACAGATGTATGCAGAGACAGACAGATGCACAGGGCCATCATTTAATGGGAGAGCTGCGCAGACACTAAGAATGAGTTATGCCCGCTGACCGCTGAGCATCATGGGAGGAAATGTGCGTTCTTTCCACTCACCTAATTCTTTCTTTACAAACTGCGCGCACAAAATCCTGGACATGAGGCTGTGTGAAATGCTTGTCGTAGTAATCCAGCAGTTTGCTGTAGATTGTGGGCACTGCCATGAATATGTTAATCTGTGGAGCTTCAGAACTCAAGAACTTTTCCCAAACCTAAAGGAGACAGGAAGCAGCATTCACCAGTTAGAGCACAGCATGGCTAGCGGCTGCATGCTGCCTCCTGGCTCCCTTCCTGGCCTGGCCTGACAGAGGCTGTTTCCCGGGTGACATGAATGCACCAATCAGTGGCTCCAGCTCCGACAGGCCCCTGTGCCTCTGAAACTTTCCCACTGGATATCTGTGTCCGGCCTGTGGGGAGGAACCATCCAGAGGTAACTACAGCCACACAGGGACCACGGGGCAGCCTCAGGAGTTAGGACGGTGCTCAGGGTAAGTAGGAGGTAGGTCTGTCATCTAATCCAAAAGCCTCCCGAGAACTCTGCATTTTACCCCACAACAAACTTCTAATAAGCATTAGTACTGGTTAAGTCTCTAACCAGTTAGGGTTGTTTTCAACATCTTTAGGAAAAGCTGGTGTTCATTTGTTGCTCTAAGGCGCCCAAGGGCCCACGCCAAGTAAACATGCTATGGATCTGCTCCCTCTCTCTCTCTCTCTCTCTCTCTCTCACACACACACACACACACACACACACACACACACACACACACGGCAGATCTCACCAGCCAGGCACTGGAAAATGTAAACCGGGAAGTCGAGTCTAGCCTGTGCAGGGCCACCTGCCACTGAGCTGTAATAAGGAGCCCTCACCTCAGAAGCCAAGAGAGGAAACACATGCCTCTGGGAGCCCAGAGCCATACATCAGAGAGTAAAAGGAAATGAGAGAGCCTGCGGGCAGAGACTGGAAGAGCAGGGCGGGGTTAGTAGCCCACCGAGCAGTGTCGGGATCGAAGATAACAATGAGGATGTGGAGGACTGCAGACACCCGTGAAGAGCCACCAGAAAACCTGAAGATGCAAAGGCACAGTCTGGGCAGGCTTGGCAAGACTACAGTGCAGGACAAAGCTCAAAAGAAGCCAGACAGGGGTAGGACAGGGTGGGGCTAGGCAGAAGACTTAAGCTCAACTCCAGGAGGTTAAGAAGCCAATGGACAGCAGGGCTGTGGTGGTGGTGCACGCCTTTAATCCTAGCACTTGGGAGGCAGAGACAGGTGGATTCCTGAGTTTGAGGCCAGCCTGGTCTACAGAGTGAGTTCCAGGACAGCCAAGGCTACACAGGGAAACCCTGTCTCGAAAAAAACAAAAAAAGAAGCAGCAGCCAACGGACAGTGTAAGGTCTGCAGACAGGACAGAACAGCATTCGTCTCAGGCAAGGTCAGAGTCTGGCTTGTGGATTGAAAATTCCCGATTGTCAGACAACTCCTCACGTGGCCCTCAAACTCCCCGGCTTCATCCTGCAGACACTGGTGTCTCACAGTGACAGGTAGAGGTCTCAAGAGACAGAACAAAGGTGAGGGACAACTTCCGGTTCCCAGAGGAGACGTCACCCACAACGGGAGCCGCTGCTCCAGGGACATGTCCCACACAGGTGATGCCACTCAACTCAGTGACACTGGCCATGATGCCACAGCCCTGCTTTCTGTCTACTGGGAGGGGAGAGGACAGTGACTGCATGGGTGTGCAGAGGACAGGCTGCAGATGGCAGGTGGGGTGGGTCTGCACGGGAGTGACCCTGACAAAACACACATCGGTCAGCAGAGAGTGCAAGGGACACGTGTCTGCTGGAGTTGGCTGCATTGAATGGGGAGGCGTAGTCGCACGCCCAGGAGCAGAGCAAGAGCCACTGTAGTCATACAAAGGACAGTGCACGACCTCAGCAGAGCCGTCAGGTGTAATTCCTCTAATACTTAGATTCTGGCTCTATCAAACTCATTCTAGACTCTGCCCACCAGACAGCTAAGAAAATAAATGTGTGCTTTTTTGTTGTTCTTGTTGTTTGTTTTCTTTTTCTTTTTCTTTTTTTTTTCCGAGACAGGGTTTCTCTGTGTAGTTCCGGCTGTCCTGGAACTCACTCTGTAGACCAGGCTGGCCTCGAACTCAGAAATCCGCCTGCCTCTGCCTCCCAAGTGCTGGGATTAAAGGCGTGCGCTACCACTGTCCGGCCAGTTTTGGGGTTTTCAAGAGAGATCCACCTGCCTCTGCCTCCTGAGTGCTGGGATTAAAAGTGTATGTCGTCACCAACCAGCCAATATGTGTGTGCAGTGACTGACTGGGCCCGCGGGAACCCCTGATCCCAACTCACCTGCTGAGCGCTGAACTCTGGCAGCATGACGCAGGTGGCTCCTACCCAGAGCGGACAGAGCAACTTGTTGACCACGCCGTGGACGTGGTGCAGCGGGAGGACGTGAAGGATCACGTCGTTTCTTGTCCACGCCCATGTGTGGACCAGCCCGGTCACCTGTGGGGAACAGCACTGCCTCGGACACCGCACACGGCCGTCACCCCCGTGTACCTGACGGCTGGACCCACGCTGCAGGACATGTGCCAGGGAGCCTCTGCTTCACTCCCCACCCCCACCCCCGTGTGCTGCCTCGAGAGTCACTTCACTGTTTCCACTGTAAGGAGACTTCCTGGGACACGTTCACGCCTTTTAGAAAGTGAGCGCAGTCAGCAGCTGACTGCTGGGCTTTCCAAGGTGGCTCTGGGTGTGGCAGAATATGGAACTAATTCAGAAGGCTGGAGGTGACAGAAGTGTCTCCTGTTTTTAGGGTGCTCTTATAACTCCCAGCACACCCTGATCATGCAGGGACTCCATTTTGGTGGGACATTCAACGATCCCCTCACCCCTCTATTCTTGTGTGTCTGCCACCTGTACTGTAAGCTGATGGGTCACATGAACCTGCCACTCCTTGTCACCAAGCATTTCAGAATTTACAGGGTGGTGACAGCTGTGAAGGACACTGCGAAAAGCAGACCACCCCGGGGGAGCACCTCAGGGCCCTCAGTGAGGACCAGAAACAAGGCCAGGATAGCGAGGGAGGAGTAAGCAGAGCCCCAGGACACGGCGCTCACCACAGCGGCGAGGTTCCGGTGGGTGCTCAGTGCGCCCTTGGGCCTCCCTGTGGTCCCGCTGGTGTAGAAGATCATGGCACCCCGGTCTCGCCACTCCCTCTCTTGAACTGGCTGCTCTGTGGGCTTCTCTGCTGCTCCACAGTAGACGGCAGGAGTGAGAGGCAGAAGAGGGACTCCCAGCCTCTGAGCCAGTGGACTCAGCCGCTCCAAGTACTCCTGGCCGACCACAACCACAGAGCTCCGGGAGTCCTGGATGAAATACTCGAGCTGCGCCTCGGGGTGCTTCCAGTACAGTGGGACAGCCACGCCACCGCTCATCCAGGAGGCCCACTGCGCTACGACGTAGGAGACGTCATTGGAGCACAGGAAGGAGACCCTTTCTTCCTGGAGGTCCCCAACCTTACAACCCCGAAGCCTGCAGATCTCCTGGGCCAGACAGAGGCTGCGGGCATACAGCTCCCTGTAGGTGTGACGGCCATATTTGTCAATAAGGGCGATCCTGTCCCCAAAGGCCAGGGCACGGATGAACACTGGGGCACTCCCATCCGTGTGGGCCTCCGGAACGGTAGGCAGGAGGCTATGCCCTCTGTGTCTTCTGAGAATCAGCTGACTGGAGGCCAAGGACCAGAAGAGACGCCTGAAGGGCGGTGTCAAGTGCGGTGGCATCACGGCTGGGCTGGGGAGGGTGAGAGCGCAGAGTGTGAGCGCCGGCTGGCCGGCCCAAACCCTGCCCACAGCAAGGTTAAAACACACGCTCCAAACACCCAAAGGCTGGGAAGCTCTTAACATAGCATCCCCTAAACAGAGGGGCTAACAGCCCAGCGGTACAGCCTGTTTAGAAAGTGTCTAGTATCAAAGCTTTTTATTTGGATTCTTTAAAGAGTTCAAAAACATACAAAAGTTCCAAGTAATTTTTCGTTAGGAAAAATCAAATAAAGTATACTTAAGGTAAAATCTGAATAATGAATTTTGTGATTCTGAGCCTGAAAAACCTCTGGTTGGTAGAAGCAGGCATTGCAGGGACTCAAAAGCCACCCGTGCCCTCTCAGAGGACATCCGAGACGCAGCCTGCTCAGGAGGAGCACAGGGCTGCTTCTCTCCAGCATGGCCCAAAGCATAGTCATTCAGCAACTGCAACCCAGAAGAGCTGAAGGAAGGCAAGTTCCCAAGGCTAGACAACATCAGTTTGTCCTCCCGAATACAGCTACTAAACTGTAATGAAGCTGCAGAGGAAGGGTGCTCAGGAGAGGGAGGAGCCCCTGCCGCGGAGCTGCTCCACTGGACTTCAGCTCTGGGGAGCCTGAGGCCCATCCCAGAGCTACACAGAGGGGTATCATACGTCCACATTGGCTCTGCACAGGGCACCTAGCAGGTCCAGAGGCCACCCAATGTTCTAGATCTGCTCCCCCGTGCTAGACAGCAACGTCCCTTGCTCTGGTTTTATAACCCTCTTGTCACATGTTCCTTACTGTTTGTCTGGCAAGACAATGCTCCCCCCCCCCTCCACCCGTCTGGTCTCCATCAGTTAGAACAACACATCACTACCCACTATGGCCCTCTGGGTCTGCCACACCTACCCACCAATCACTTGTGGTTTTCATTAGAGCAGCCTTCCCAACCACAATTAAGAGCCAAGAGGCCACACCTACTTTGCAGGCACAGCTGAGCTGGGTCAGTGATCAGTGCAGAGGTCATGGCGAGCTGAGGGCATTGCTACCTGTCTTTGGAGAGGCACTACATACTGACACTAGACATCACCCATATGAAGTCAGTAAAGACAGTTGCTGGTGGGAACCTTGCCACCACCCCAGGCCGTGTGTCTGAATTTCCGTGACAGACACAGCAGCTAGCATGCTCTGGGGTGATAGCTGGAACCTTACGCTCTCCTAGAAGGCCCAGGCGAAGGGCAAAGGCAGGGCTGGCGATGTCCTGCCTCCTCTCCCTTCAGTTCCCTCTACAGCTCGCAGCACTACCGCATGTCACACCCCTCTGAGGTCTGTCTCCACTAGCATGCTCTCTGACATGCACCAACTTTTCTTTTCTGTTAGCGCTTGCCAGGGGCAGGCCAACACACCACAGCCTGCTATATGTACTAAAAGCAGCTTTGTTTTTAGACAGAGTCTCATTGCGTAGCTCTGGTTCAGAGATCAGCCTGCCTCTCCAGTGCTGGGATAAAGGTGTGTGCCACCACACCAGGACAGCTTTATTCTCTTATATACAGACTACTTGCAATACTTACATAATTACCTAACAAAACAAATTCTACATCAATAAATAGTCTGAATACTAAATTTTGTTCTGTGCTCAAGACCTTTGGGATTGACTCTGACTGTAAGCACTCTGGCACCTGAAGATCACACAGGACCTACACAGGCAGTGAGTCCTCCACAGCTGCTCTCAGTTCTGCTCCACAGGGGTGGGGGAGGTCCCGCTCTGTTCACACCCTGGATTTCTTTCTTTCTTTCTTTCTTTCTTTCTTTCTTTTCTTTCTTTCTTTCTTTCTTTCTTTCTTTCTTCTTTCCGAGACAGGGTTTCTCTGTGTAGTCCTGGCTGTCCTGGAACTCACTCTGTAGACCAGGCTGGCCTCGAACTCAGAAATCCGCCTGCCTCTGCCTCCCGAGTGCTGGGATTACAGGCGTGCGCCACCACGCTCGGCTCACACCCTGGATTTCTACTTCTATAAAGACACCAAAAAATGCAGGCGACAGCAGGGCGGGGCAAGAGAAGCCAAGAGCTCCACGGCCACGTGGGCAACCCGAAGTCAGCAAGCGTGGAGTAAACTGGGGTGCTTTCATTCTCACGCCAACAACTTCTCTATTTGTTTCACAGTCAGAGATGCCAAAGGCAAGAGAAACCCAACGCGAAGACGTGCTGGGCGGTGTTTCTGAGCTACAGACTGTGCCCAGATTCCTGTGGGTTAGAGCGTGAGATGTGTCGGGATGCTCTGGGGAAGGGTGGATGAAAAGGAAGGATGACACGTCTGTCATTCATCTATTCTCTGCACAAGGGAACAGAAAACAGAAAAACCCACACAGAAGACCTGCTGTGAGAGACACCGGGAGCATCTAACACAATGCCCCAGCACAGCCTCCAAACTGGCACAACTCTTTCTGACGCACCTGGAGAGCCGAGCACACGGGAGGGACCACCTGCTGCCTACCACCTAGTTGTGGGAACTTATCAGCATCAGCAAGCTGTGCAAAGGAACCCTGAAGACCAGGCTCCTGATGAAGACTTGCCCAGAGGGACTACGGCACGTGGGAACAACATACGAGGCCATGGGAAACCCTCCCGAGACAGGCCTCTAGTCCTAGGGAGGGCAAGAGCTTGAATAATGAGAAGCCCTCTTAGCAGTAGCACAGATACTTGCAAACCTTCCCCGCATGTTGCATTAACACTACAACCATAGGGACACAAAAGTTGTGCATATAATATGCCCACACAAGTGGTAATGACATAAATGGACACTAACCAATGGTCCTCTGAAAATGCATAAGTAGATCACAAATATCATCCAAAGACACTCAAATACGCATGTGCAATAGAGTGCTGGCCTCCACCAATCTATCTGGTGGTCTCTTTTGACACCTCCGTACCCCATGAGGTAGCCGGGCTGAGTGGACATGGCTCACCAGGCATGGGCAGCACAGTAGGGTGGTCACAAGATTTGGAGCAGGCAGACTTGGGGCAGCTGCAGGACCTCGGGGGCAGAGTCCTGAGCCCTGAAGGTTGGTAGCCATGGACAGACATGGGGCACCAGGAGGTAACAAGACAGGCTCCTTGTGGGACAGACTCAGTTACAGTGCCCATGGGGCCCTCATTCTGTGAGGAGACACCCACACTAGAAGGCACAGTGGGCCCCCGTGAGGTGGACACACTGACCCTGGGGTGATCGGTTAGGAAGGGCCGTAGAGGGTGAGAGCAAACTGATTGCTGACAGCTGTACTCATGCTGGGGTGGCACTGCTGCGCCACCTTCAATTCTTGTAAGTTCTACCATGCCCCCTCTGAGGCACTGTCTTGTCCTCCCAAATACGGGAAAGGGACCAGTGCAGGCCTCCAAAGACGCTGTGGTCTTCTGGCATGAGCCTGGCTCAAGACTTAAACATCTGTCAGTGCTGAGCTGACTGACTCCCAGCTCCTCCAACCAGAGCCAGCTCTTCAAGGCAAAACAAAGTGTCTATTCAGGGCATTTGGCTGTGCATGGTCCCCTGACCCACTTCTTGTTCAGGGCTGCCAGAGAATACCACATGATACCTGTGGTTCGGGAACTATCAAAACTACAAGGCAAAGTAGCATATTGAAACCTATATCCATTCTAGATAGTAAACTACTATTAAAAAAACAACAACAACACACATCTGGTGGCTGGGGTGTATTGGTAAGTGGCTGCCTAGCATGCAGAAAGCCCTTGGTTCTCAGCACCACTTAAATGGGCATGCGGAAGGCAAAAAAGATCAGAAGTTCTGGGCCAGTTTGAATACGTGAGACCCAATCCCTAGGTTAAAAAAAAAAAAAAAGCCATCAAGAAAGGTATATGTTTTTACATCCGTCTCAGGACAGGGCAGCAGGGACACCTGTTTCACAACAATCACGGTGGCTTTGAGAACACTTAGCGCATTTCCGATTTTAGGACTCGCTCGCTCGCAGGACAGATACTCCTACAGCAGTATCTGGAGGCGCTCACAGGTCTTAGTGGCCAGCCACAGACAAGTCCCCATCCAGGATGAGAATCAACGCGCTTCTCTTTTAGAAAAATCCCCAGACCCACTTCCAAATCCAGCAGCCCTTCCTTGCAAGCACACTGGACCCGTCCCTGCCGCCAGAGTCTACTCTCGGGACCCATCTACCCTTCCGTCCCACGTGGTGCTCCGCGCAAACGAACACGGGAGGGCTTCGGGTGACTTAAGCCCGGGGAGAAGGGCGCGAGTTCATCGTCCAGAAGTTTCTCTCGCGCTACGACAGACACCTGCCCAACAGTCCCCACGGCCCCCTGGTCAGCTCCAGCTCACCTCGACACCCCCCTTCTTGTTCTCTGCTACGCGCTCACCCGGGCTCAGGCGGGGAGGCGGGAAGGGTCACTAGGGGTGGGGCACCGGAGTGAGAGGTCGGCCAGGTAGGCGGATTGGGCCGGAATGAGTCCTACACCTAAAAATGTCCGCGGGCGCAAAGTGGTCCGTCGATCTAATACGTCCCCGGATGCAGAGTCTGGGCAATGGGTTCCGGAGTCGAGCGTTCCTGCTCGTTCGCATACCATTTCTGGTCGCAAGTCTTGAGAAGGACTGCCAGAGAGTGGCCTTTAGGTGCCCGACAGCTGTTACCAGACGTCTGGATCCGTTGTCCTGATAGAACAAGTACGGTGGGTGGTTTGCATTGGGTCCGATTTAGCTGTTGTTTTTATTGACTCAGGGTCTCCTGTAGCCCAAGCCCGCTTGAACTCACAATGTAGCTAAGGATGACCTACCTCTACCTCTTAAGAGATAACTAATTATGGGCTTCCTTCACCACATTTGAAGCCTGGGGCTTCACACATGCCAGACAAGCACTGCAACAACTCGGAGCTGTAGCCCCAGTCCTTAATTTTCATTTTAATAGGCATGATGACTCCCGTGGCCAAAGGGACCATACAACTGTGGTCACCATCTTCTCTGAAACAGAATGTAAGTCTCTTGGTCCCCGAAGAGGGGCTTCTTGGCTTGCCTGGGGTCTGCATGCTAAACACACCTGGTGATTTTTAAATCTGCAACACAGACCGGGAAGTGTGGCAGGATGGAGGCTGGGTCTCATTCTGTAGCACAGGCTGGCATTAAACTCCTGGTAATCCAACTGCCTCAGCCTTCTGAGTATAGGGGTTATACAGATCTGTGCCTCCACAGCCAGCTTTAAGGAAGGCTATTAAATGCTTTCTGTACAGTGAAGGTAACTTTGCAAGCTAGACACTAAGGTCCCTTTGTCGGCAGCAAAGCTAGAGACAAAACTCCGCTACCTGCAGCAGCCTGAGAAGCATCACAGACCTCAGTGTAGGTGAAACTGGGATTCCTGACTTTAGGTCTCAGGACAATTCATTAAGAAGCACATATGGCCGGGCGTGGTGGCGCACGCCTTTAGTCCCAGCACTTGGGAGGCAGAGGCAGGCGGATTTCTGAGTTCGAGGCCAGCCTGGTCTACAGAGTGAGTTCCAGGATAGCCAGGGCTACACAGAGAAACCCTGTCTCGGAAAAAAAAAAAAAGAAGAAGAAGCACATATGGAGCCGGGCAGTGGTGGTGCACACCTTTAGTCCCAGCACTTGGGAGGCAGAGGCAGGTGGATTTCTGAGTTCGAGGCTAGGGTTTCCCTGTATGGCCCTGGCTGCCTGGAACTCACTCTGTAGACCAGGCTGGCCTCAAACTCAGAAATCCACCTACCTCTGCCTCCCAAGTGCTGGGATTACATGCGTGTCCCACCACCGCCCGGCTACTGTTTCTAACAAACTTTTTGTTTCCTTTCCATTTCCCTCTTTGGGCACGTGAGACAGAGTATCAACATAAATCACAGTGTCTGATGCTGAGATTCATGCCACAGCCCTAGGGCGTCTCAGGTCAGATGTCTACCTCCAATGCGTAGGCCTGGATGTGGCCTGGAGAGGAATCAAGTCATCCTCTGTGACCCCCTGGGCCTTGGAACTCACGAGTCTAGTTTTGGGCTTGGAGAGCCCAGTTGTTAGCATAAGCCCCAGGGCTGGACTCCCAGCACGGCCTAGACCTGACGTGGCATTGCACGCCTCTAATCACAGTGTTTGGAATGTGGAAGCAAAAGGATTAGAAATCTAGGGTTGCTCCTGTCCCTCCTGTCCTCTTGTTCTCGCGTGCCCTCTTGGGCTCTTCCCTTCCCTCTTCCCTTCCTCCCTTCCACATGGTCATGGCCAGCCTCTACTTCTCTACTCTCTCCCTCCCTCGGCCTTTCCCTGCCTCTGCCCTCTTAACTCCCCCTCCCCATGCCCTGAATAAACTCAATTCTATACTAAAAAGAAAGAAAGAGAGAGAGAGAGAGAGAGAGAGAGAGAGAGAGGGAGGGAGGGAGGGAGGGAGGGAGGGAGGAAGGAAGGAAGGAAGGAAGGAAGGAAGGAAGGAAAAGAAAAGAAATTTAGGGTTATCTGGTTACATAGAGAGTTTGAGGCCAGTTTAGGATACATAAGATCGTCTCAAAAATAAACAAACAAAACCAAAGACCAACAACAGCAGAGACGGGCTAGAGAGACGGCTCAGCAGTTAGAGCACGTACTTCTCTCCCAAAGGATCTGATTTGATTCCAAGCACTCACACCAAGCGGTTCACACCTGCCTGTAACTCAAGCTCCATGGGAGATCCCGCTTCTGTGTGTACACACACACACACACACACACACACACACACACACACATAGAGTCACACACACGCTTATACAAAAATAACAAGAGGCCCACAGGGTCCAGTCCCAGTCACCCCCTGCGCTTCTGATTGGCATTTCTGTGACCATAGCACAGTTGTCAGGAATGACCAGACATTTGGGGTTACCCAGATAGTCACTAACATGAGAGCTGTCGAGGAACACAGCCATGGAAAACCTCATGCGGAGAGCAGGGATATCCACATGAGGAGAATCCAGCACGGCCCCTATCACTGTCCTCAGCTGAGGTAAAGAGGTCCCACGGGACCAAGATGCTCCAACAGAGAGTTTCTAGGACGAGTGGTGGCTAAGCAGAATCCTCCACGGAAGGGCTGGAAACAGGGGTGGGTGGGTGGGATCTGGACAAACAGCAGAGGTGGAAAGCTGCCGGGGGAGACTGGCCGGGCTTGCTGGGAAGTCGGGCAGGCAGGATTGCAGCTGTGGGAGGGGAAAGTGGAAAAGACAGAACAAGGGAATTCACAGGAGAAATTCCAAAAGGCCAGCAGAGACAAAGCCATGAGGGCCCCACACAGTGGATCGGGTGGCCACGTGGACTTAGCAAACGCAAGGGCGGAGTATAGCAGTTGCCCCTCTCAGAGGGAGGCTGTGAGCAGCGCAGGCCACCAGAACACTTCCCACTGCGGGCCAGTGTGAACTTCCATTACTCCGGCCTCCCTCATCACTGGCTCCCCACTGTGGTCCAGGACAGGTGCCTGTCAACAGATGTGGGATAAGTGGGGGTAGCCAGACAGCAGCACCTGCAGCCTCGGGCAGGAAGCCAGCTCCCGCCTTCCCTGGAGGAGCAGGCTGAGCCATGCCACGTGACAGTGTCAAGTCAAGACGCAGCCTCTTTTTCCACCTTGGGTTCAGGTGGTCGAGATGACTCTGCACATTCTATATACCACATCGCACACACCAGACACCAGACCTCTCCCTGTCCCCATGACGCCTACATATTCCAGGCACCTGCTGACGCCCCACATGCGCACACCTGCCCTTTTGGAGTGGGGATAGGGAAGATCTCTTTGCTGCAGCATCCTGGGAGGGGGACTTAGCCCCTCCCCCAAGTCCTTTGCACCTCTAGCTTAATGAGCACAAGCTGCCGGGGTGCCTGGGTCACACCTTCTCACTTGACTGAAGCCTTGCCGGGATCTGGCAGGCACGAGTTTGCTCAGGAGGGGGAACTTCCGCAAGCTGTGAACACATTACCTTCTGCAGGCGTCACCTTCCTGTTCTGCAGGAGCCTGCACTGGTGTCCTGTGAGGCCCAGCCCTGAGGGCACTGACGCCACCTTGTACCTGGTGACTAAGGGAAGAGGTCAGAACAGTCTCTGATCTGCTTAATGTGTCCGGGTTGCTTCAGCCCACATGGAACAGGGCTGGCCTGAATCCATAGCTAGATACCGACAGAGAGCTTATGTACATTCCCAGTGTTGTGATCATAAAAAGCGAAAGAGGCATAAGAATATGTTCCTTGGGGTGTGGGGGAAGCAGGTGCCTCAGCGGGCCCATGCCAAGGCATCCCTTCCCTCTGAGGGACACATGACGGTATAGCATAGAATATTTATTTCTATGAATGAGTTTATTCAGGGCATGGGGAGGGGAGTTAAGAGGGTAGTAGAGGCAGAGAAAGGCAGAGAGAAGGAGAGAGAAGGAGAGGCCAGCCATGACCACATGGGGGGCGAGGGGAAGGGAAGGGCCCAAGAGGGCAAAAGAGAACAAGAAGATAAGAGAGAGAGAGAGGAGGGGCAAGCACCCCCTTTTATAGCAGGCTAGACCTACCTGGCTGTTGCCAGGTAACTGTGGGGTGGAGGTTAGACAGAATCCTAACACCCAGCGAGGTTATGGAGGGCACTCTAGCCTGCTGGTTCCCTCCTTGATTGAACCTGTGTCTAGAGAACCAGCTTCTACGGGAGTGAAGACTCAGGAACAGCCTGACAAGGCTCTGCCTGAAGAAAACAGAGGCTTCTGTACACAACTCCACAAAGACTGTACTGTCCAGCGAACCTCACAGTACCTGTGGAGGTCGAAAGCCACCTACAACTTTGTGGGAGGCCTGATTGTGTCCTTCTGTGTTTTAAAAAATTATTTGTTTGTGTTATTTTATGTACACTGCTGATTTGACTGCATGTCTGTCTGCGTGAGTGCGTCAGATCCCCTGGAATAGGGGTTACAGGCAGTTGTGTGTGTAGGTACTAGGACTTGAACTGGGGTCCTCTCGAAGAGCAGGCAGTGATCTGAACTCCTGAGCTTTCTCTTCGGACCCCTCTTTTGGATTCTTAATGCTCATGATTTTGTAGGATAACATTTACTATCTTTCACTCATAAAGTTTTCTGAGACGTGGTCTAATATATCCCAGGCTGGCCTCAAGCTCATGTACCTGAGGGTAAGGGTGACCCTGGACTCCTGCTCCATCTGCCTCTTTTGCTGGGATGTCTCTCGTGTGCTGCCACACATAGATTATGGGTTCTGGGGATTGAAATCAGGGCTTCCTGCAGGGTGGGTAAGACCTTCACTGACTGAGCCATATCCTTAACCCCCTAGGCCGTGAAGTCCTGCGGCAATGTGAACATATCACCAGAGGAGGCAGGCCTGCCTTCCATCAGTGAGGGGACGGGGCGGGCGGGCGAGCTTCTCAGACCCTCGGCTCCTCAACGCCTCTCTCTAGGAGAGAAAGCCATTCCCACTGTGTGTTATGAAAGTCAAATAAAGAATCCCAGGTAGGACACAGTGCCAGAACATTGAACACAGGCACCGTTCTCACCATTCTGTCACAAGCCATCTGTATAATTTTATATCAGAGAGCAGTAAGGGCTCAGATGATCTGGTTCAAGAATCAGGCTTCAGAAAAAAAAAAAAGGTTGTGTGTGAAAAATGATGGTTGCACCGGGCAGTGGCGGCGCACGCCTTTAATCCCAGCACTTGGGAGGCAGAGGCAGGCGGATCTCTGAGTCCGAGGCCAGCCTGGTCTACAGAGTGAGTTCCAGGTCAGCCAGGGCTACACAGAGAAACCCTGTCTTGAAAAAAAGCAAAAAAAAAAAAAAAGAAAGAAAGAAAGGAAGGAAGGAAGGAAGGAAGGAAGGAAGGAAGGAAGGAAGAAGAGAAGAGAAAAGGAAAGGAAAGGAAAGGAAAGGAAAGGAAAGGAAAGGAAAGGAAAGGAAAGGAAAGGAAAGGAAAGGAAAGGAAAGGAAAGGAAAATGATGGTTGCACTGGTTCCCAGAGGCCGGCCGGCAGTCTAGGATCATCGTGCTTGGCAAAGGGACAGCAAGCAGAAGGTGTCTGGGTCAAGCGGGATGGAAACCAAGGTGCTCTGCCGAGGCTGCCTGGAGGGTACCCCTGAAGGAGGCTGTGAGTTTTTGGGGGTCAGAGGAGCGTTCTAGAATTAGAGATGAATAAGTAAGTGGAAGTAATCAGGTCCGCCAGAGAGCTCAGAACCATGGAGAGGCTGAGCCGGAGGACACCGCAGTATCATCCAGTTCTTCGTGGTCAGATGCCTGCGGTCCACCGCTGACACCTTTAATCTGGGCCACACCCTCTGCTGGAGACCTCCCTAAGGACATTGGAAGAAGGAAGATTCACACACTCTCTTCTTCGCCTGCTGGCCTCGTGGGACTGAGCGACTGCTGGATCCTCGGACTTCCATCCGCAGCTGCTGCTGACCACTGTTGGGGAGTTGGACTACAGGCTGTAAGTCATCGACAGATTCTCTTACTAGATAGAGACCACCCATCCCTCCTGTGACTCCGGAGACCCCTGACTGATACAGGGGACTCCGAGAAAATGTCTGTTTTGGGTTTCTCTGTGGCTCCTTACTCACAGCCGCCTCGTCGACAGGCCATAGAAATGAAAGGTTACAATTCCTCTTCCCCAAGCAGGTCCCAGAAGCTCAGATCCCCAAGGAGTATCCTGCAGGACATGCCTGGCTGAGTAAGTTGTCCATAGGCGTTAGTCTGTGCCCCTCACGCCTTCTGCCCGGACACACCTCCACACGTGCCCACGCACGCACGGCATGCTCAGACTGTGATGTCTGCTTGAAAGCCTGAAAAGAGAGGAGAGGAGAGGAGGAAGGAGAGGAGAGGGGAGGGGGAGGGGAGGGAGGTGAGAGGGGAGGGGAGGGGAGGGGAGGGGAAGAAGATGGGAAGGGAGGGGGAGGGGAGGAAGATGGAAGGGAGGGGAGGAGAAGGGAGGAAAGAGGAGGGGAAGGAAGGGGAGGGGAAGGGAGAGGAGGGAAGGGGAGAGAAGGGAAGGGGAGGGGAGGGGAGGGGGAGGGGAGGGGAGGGAGGAGGGGTCTGGGAAGGGAGGGGAGGAGAGGCTGTGAGTGGTTGAGCACCCTGGAAGTTGGCATACCCAAGGTGGTCAGAAGCTCCTGCATGGGGGCACTGCCGGCCCTTTCCGCGTCTCCCCTGTCTGCCTGGCCTCCCTGTTTACTTCCTTTTAAATAAGCCAGTAGATATTTCCTCGAGTTCTACGAGCTACTCAGCAAACTGACTAGCTAACCGGGACCTGGATTTAAAACCAGTCAGAAGGCCGGGTGTGGTGGCGCACGCCTGTAATCCCAGCACTTGGGAGGCAGAGGCAGGTGGATTTCTGAGTTCAAGGCCAGCCTGGTCTACAGAGTGAGTTCCAGGACAGCCAGGGCTACACAGAGAAACCCTGTCTCAAAAAAACAACAACAAAAACAAACAAACAAACAAAAACCAGTCAGAAGTACAAACCACGACCCACTGCTTGCTCTGACCTCATCCGCTTTTGGTCCACAGCTCTCCCACAGAGCTGCTCTATCTCCAAGGCTAGCCCACACAGGCCCTCTGTCCATGTCCCCAACTCATCCTCTGGCCCCTCGGTCCAAGCCCATACCTTATCTGCATGGCTCCTCTGTCCGTGTACAGTCTCTGCCGGTGTCTACACTTGATCTACACAGCCCTTCTGTGCACAGCATCCAGCTCCCCCCCCCCCGCAACCCCCTTCCCCAGCCCTGTTGCCTGACCCTGGAGAAGGTTCTGGGCATGTCCTTAAAGTTCCAGAACCCCACAGAGGGCCTGACTCTGTTTCCTCCAGTAGATACAGCACAGGGCATTTGTAGCGAGCCCGCGGCTAGGCGATTCTGAAGAGTGACTATACAAGGCTGGCCCACAGGGCGGGTGCTGTGTGGCACTGTCATGGGGTCGGAGACCCTAGCAGGGATACAGTGAGACCCCAATCCTGCCAGGACTCCTTCCCGTGAAGCCACGAATGCCAGGCCTCACAGGGCAGAGACGTCCAAGAGCCGCACATGTGGCTTCCCTGCTGCTGACACCAGCTTGGCGTGGGCGCTCCCAGGCCTGGCTCCTTCCACGCGGCCCGGCAGCCCAGCTGCCAGCCTGGTGAGGCAGCTGCGCGAGGCGCCCCGGCCTGCCCCTGAGGTGCCAGTTGGGAGGCAGCAACTCTCGTCTGCGGACTACCTGTGGCTGGGGATCTATTTCCTGGCGACTGAAAATTGGATTTGTTTCCAAATCCTCCATCCGCTTCCCACCTGTCACCCCTCTCGAGGCGCCCCTCCTCTGCCTTCAGTCAGCAGCCCAGCCCCCCATCTCAGCCCAGCCCGTGTGCGCCTCACCGCCAGTGCCAGGCAGCAGGCGCCACCTACGCCATCTGAGCAGTCTTCCCGGCGTGGGAGCCAGGCTGGCGCAGATGTCGAACTGTCGGTGCCACGAGCCGAGCCCCGGGGGTCCCCGAGCTCCAGAACCGACCTCCAGAGAGAGGAGTGTCTATCTGAAGGCCCCAAAGCTGAGAGAGTCCAGAAATGAGGGCCGGGCCTCGTGCCGCCCCGGACACACGGTACAGCAAGGCTCTGCGTGAGCAGAGGGAAGGGGATGCCAATGCGAATGCTGAGGCCTCCACCGGAGCTCTAAGCAGACCTGAGGGAAAGCTGCGACATCGCTTAGAGGGTTACAGTGATCACATCTCCCAGGTGCCCTTCTATCTGAATTGCGTTTTCTGGCCTTCTGAGCATCCCTGGCTCTGCAGAGGGCCCCAGGGAGGAGACCTATCCATGCCGAGCATCTGGCCTGACCTGAATTTCATGTGCTGGGATAAGGAGATGGGTGCTCCTTCTGAAGAGATGAGTGCTCCTTCTGAGGAGATGAGTGCTCCTTCTGAGGAGATGGATGCTCCTTCTGAGGGGATGGGTGCTCCTTCTGAAGAGATGGTGCTCCTTCTGAGGAGATGGGTGCTCCTTCTGAGGAGATGGGTGCTTCTTCTGAGGAAATGGTACTCCTTCTGAGGAGATGGGTGCTCCTTCTGAGGAGATGGGTGTTCCTTCTGAGGGGATGGGTGCTCCTTCTGAGGAGATGGTGCTCCTACTGAGGAGATGGGTGCTCCTTCTGAGGAGATGATGCTCCTTCTGAGGAGATGGGTGCTCCTTCTGAGGAGATGGGTGTTCCTTCTGAGGGGATGGGTGCTCCTTCTGAGGAGATGGGTGCTCCTTCTGAGGAGATGAGTGCTCCTTCTGAGGAGATGGGTGCTCCTTCGTTTTCCATTCCCCAGCTGTATGGGAGGGAGGAAGGACTGAGACTTAGATGGAGTGAGAAGGGATTGAGGAGAGACACAGGACCCTGTGAAAGGGACTAGGCCTTGGGAAAAGTCAGGAATCAAGAGGGGCTGGAACTCACCCCTGGAGGAGACTGGCTCCTGAGAGTGGCCTGACAGACCCAGTTCCCTGAGGCTGACACCCAGGTCAGGCCACTGGGCTGCTATAATAGGAAGAAGTATGGGACCATAGGGGTGGAGAAAGTAAAGCCTTAAAAAGAAGAAATAGTGGGGCTGGGGAGATGGCTCAGTGGTTAAGCGCACAGAATGTTCTTCCAGAGGTCCTGAGTTCAAGTCCCAGCAACCCCATGATGGTTCACAACCATCAGTAATGAGATCTGACGCCCTCTTCTGGTGTGTCTGAAGACAGCTACGGTGTACTTTCACATATACTACTAATAAATACATTTTAAAAAAGAAGTAGCAAATGTTTAAAAATAAAATTATGCCGGGAGGCAGGGATGTTGGGGGGAGGGTCCAGCAGCTTGGGGTACCCTACTGTAGGTATCCAGGAAGTTAGTACAGGGGCCTTCACAGAGGAAATCATCAGACTAGGGGTCTGATGATTCTCCCTTAGTCGGAGGGGGGGGCCTGGGGTCTCTGGGCACCTGAACTTATGACTCCCGGCATTCCGGAGTGGACTGGGGCCAGTGTGTAGTGCAGAAGGCACTGGCCGGAGCGTGCCCTCTATGCATTCTGCTGAGTCCCTCTGTGCCTCAGTCTCCCTTCCTGCACTCCGGGTTCTTCCTACACAGTGAGGCTTCCAAGACGGCTCAAACAGGAGCCAATGTCCATGGGAGGCCCGCACTTGACGGTGGGGGTAGCCTGGGGTAGCCTGCCAGACCCAGCGCCTTGTGCCTCTCAAACAGCATAGCTCAGGCCCGGGAGGACATGCCTTGGGGACGGGGGAGGGTAAGAAGAGGAAAAGCTTGCAGGAAATAGTATAGCCTAGGAGTGGGAGCGAGGTAAGTGCCATGTACATCCACTGTGGCGTTCACCCTAGACGAGGTTAGACGGGCAAACGGTCTTCCCACTCCGTGCCAACGCCGAGCTATGGGAGCCCCGCAAAACTCCCCCACTTGAACTTCTCACCCTGGGCCCGACATATCAATCCCCAGCACGACTCTGGGTGTCCTGCTTTGTTCTCTGTTGCTGTGACAAAGTCTATGACCAAAACGGACATCGGGGAGGAAAGGGTTGGTGCCCCTTACACCTCTTCGTTGTACAGACAGACAGAGCTCAAGGCAAGGCGAACCTGGAGACAAACGGAAGCGGAGAGCGTGGAGGAGCGCTGCTGCTGACTGGCTCGCGCCGGCCGCTTTCCTCAGACAGCTGGGCCCGCCAACGCCAGTTATTAATCAAGAGAATGCCCCAAGACATGCCCACGGGCCAATCTGATAGACATCAGCCCCTCTCCAGAGGGCTTCGTGTTCCTCCTTTGCCAAAGCCCCACGGTTAATAGGTTAATAGTGTCACAGCAGGGGCTTTGCCATGTGTGGATTTTTGAGAGAATAAAAGCAGTTAGTCCCTTGTATCCCCCAGATAACCTCAATGTCCTTACAGGGACCCCATACTGTCCTCTAGAATGAGCCTGGATGAGGGAGGGGGATGACAAGGACTTAAAGGGGCCCGTTGAAGCCTAGCCTCCCCCCAGGGGAAGGGCAATTGCTCTAATACTGAGCACAGAGCCTGAGGCGCGGCCAGAGGTTCAGTCCAGGCCTGGCGGCTCCGGGGAGCGCTCTGTGCAAACAAGTCATAGCCATGAGGCAGGGCTGGCTGGTGTTCCCAGAGCCCAGGCTCCCCGCTGCAGGTCTGCCAGACCCCTGGCCAAACGGAGCCCTGCGGGGGGTGGAGCACTGCCAGCAGAGTGTCTGGCTTTGTGGCCCTGGGGACAAAGGCACATGTGTCTGTGCGTAGAAGCATCACATCCACAAAGGTCACCCAGCGCGTACCTGCAGTCCTGGGACTTAGGAAGTACAGTGCATCATTAGCAGGACCTGGTCAGCTCCAGGATATCCCTGTCTCCTCTGCCCTCAACCGGTTTCATCTGGTAGAGTCTAGGAGACTTTCAAAACAAAACAGCAAAGGAAATAAAAATTTAAAAAGCACCTAAAGAATGGGGGTGGGGGGAATCCCACTCACTGAAGAAGCCAGTCTGTATTTATATTCGCACCATGTACTATCCCATTTGATAGATGGAGAAACTGAGACCTAGAGAGTTTTCCCCCCACCCCAGCTTCCTCGGAGCCTAACAGCAATCCACAGCGGGGGCAGGTCAGACCTCTGCAGCTGTGCGTCTGGTTAGGAACAGGTGTCTGTGCTGCTCTGCCAATATTTGCTGATGGTGTTGATAACTCAGGCAGCCTCGAGCTCTGCGTGTTCCGGAAAGAGCCCCCGATGGTGGCGGCATTGACACCGTCGCATCTAAACGGCAGATCTGGAAGCCAGCCACGGAGGTGTCGCATTTGGTCAACATCATGAGTATATTTTTAAGTCTGACCTTACTTGGGCGGGACGCAAGCTCTCTGTTCACTGTCCTACCCCACCCTACCCCCTTCCCTGACTTACGCAGCGCCCTTCCTCCGAGGTTCCTGCTCCTGTCTACGGAGGCGGAACAGGACAGCTCCAGGCCTGGCAGGCAGCCTCTCCATCTTCCCCTTCTTGACGAGGTGGATCCCAAGGGCGTTTCCTGGTTTTCAAATCCTCAGTATAATAAGCGTGTATGCAGGTGTGTCAGGAGCTTAGGTGGGTGGCCCAGGACACTGCTGTAGTCAGTCTCACTGTCACTCAAAGCCCAAGGGGCTTCCCTGAAGGAAGTGTAAGTGGCCAGTGGAAGATGACTTCCAGGAGCCTCGGGTGGGCGAGCCTGTGCTCGGAAACTACTTAACAGTCTGTCCAGTTAGGATTTCAGTTTCAGTGAGGCCGGGATTCTGGGTCCAGCTACTCTTGGGATCAGTTTTCCTTACGTTGATATATGGGATGGGATGGTTTACATGTTTTAGCACATACTGCCTTTAAGTCCTCCTCCTCCTTTCCCTCCTCCTCCTCAAATATCTTCTACAAAAGTCCAATACTTGAGTATTCCAAACCTGTAATCAGAGCTGCTCAAGTTCTCGGGGACTGGTTAGAGGATGGCTACCCCCCAGTGCATGCTGGGACAGGTCACAGAACTACCACTTCAAGCCCATTTTGAGCAAAGGGACGCACATTAGACCCTCCCCAGCTCTACATGACTCTCAGAGTTGAGGGGCTCAGTGGCCACTCAAAGGCGCTCTGGGCGGGGTTCCAGAACTTGATTGGCCAGCCAGCTTGGTTATTTCAAAACCTTGAGACCTTGGACAGGTGATTCTGAACCTCAGTGTTCTTGTTCAAGGTCAGTGGCTTCAGGCCAAGGGCCAAATGCCAGCTGTCACCTATTCAACAGGGAAAGCTCTGTTGGCACACAGCCACATCTGCCAAAATCCCAGTGGCCAGCGTGGGTGGGATGTAGGTTCATGCATCTGGTGCCAGCTTCTGCTGATCATTGTTGTGGTTTACGCGTCAAATGTCCTTTATAGGGCCGGAGAGATGGCTCAGCGGTTAAGAGCACTGACTGCTCTTCCAGAGGTCCTGAGTTCAATTCAATGGTGGCTCACAACCATCTGTAATGGAATCCGATGCCCTCTCCTGGTGTGTCTGAAGACAGCTACCATGTACTCATATACATTAAATAATTTTTAAAAAAAAATGTCCTTTATAGGGGCAAGCATTTGACTTCTTGGTCCCCAGTGGGTGGAGCTGTTTGAGGGAGGTCTAGAGGCTGCGGTCTTGTTGAAGGAAATACTCCACTCGGCAGGGTAGGCCCTGAGGTCCAAAGCTGTACCCCACTTCTGGTTTCTCTCTCTCTCTCTCTCTCTCTCTCTCTCTCTCTCTCTCTCTCTCTCTTTCAGCTTCCTGCTCTCACCACAAAGGTCTGTAGCTTGCTGCCTGCCATGTTTCCCCACCACAGTGGGCTCTTAGCCCTCTAGAACCAACAGCCTAGACAAACTCTTTTCTCCCTAAGTCACACTTGGTCATGGTGTTCTATCACAGTGACAGCCAAGTTACTGAGACAGGTGGCTTTCATTTTCATCCCCCGTCACCAGCAGACACCAGCAGACACCAGCAGTCACCAGCAGTCGCAAGAGGAGCCCTGGGTGCTGTATGCCCTACAGCGGTCCGTATAGGGTTGAGGCCCTGGTGGGCTCTGGAGGAGCTGACTCAGCACTGCAAGATTTCTAGCTGGGGACCACACTCCCATTTCTACATCGCGCTGATGCTGTAGCTGTCCCTGTCTCTGCTTCTGGCTTCCCACCTGGAGTGGGTTGATAATTGCAACCACCTCTACATTCAGAGCTGGCCAAGTGCTCACAAGGTCCTGAAGACAGGGATGTCAGAACAGGCCCAGGCCTGTCACCATGGTGCAGAAGCCGGCGCAGAAGGGCAGGGCCCTGCTCAGTGTGCCTGTGGCCCATCTGATTGGCCATTGCACAGAAGATTGCTTCTTGGGTGGCTCAGTGGGTACTGCCATCAAGTTTGATGACCTGAATTGGCTCCCTGAGACCCACAGAGTGGAATGAGAGCGAAAGGCGATTTCTGCAAACCGTCCTCGGATTGCCACATGGACACTAGAGTGCACACACATAAAATAAATATCTAAACGAAACTTTCTTCAGCTCAAGGGAAGACAGCTCTGTTTGTCACCATAGTGGGCTGGGACGGACACCTAGGTGTGTCATGATAGAGGGCAGGGGGTGGGGGTCTCACACAAGCCAGCTTCCTACGTGTTCCAGATGCAGTTTCTCCCTCTCTTCCGCTGACCCTCAGTGTCCTCCTCAGATGGAGTCTTGAAAAAGACCAACCTCAAGAGGAGGAGGGTGTCATGAAACTCAGGCTGGCACAGCGCCCCTCTCGGTTGAGAAGCCCATGAGCTAGTACTACAATTTGACTTCTACCCCCAGAGAATGATTTCTAGGGTGTGGTGATGTTTATGTGTAATTCCAGACAGGAGGATCATGCGTTTGAGCAAGATATTGTCTCAAAAAAATTCAAAAGAAAAGGAATAGACTGACTTCTTTACTTCTCTTGATAATAATCTTCCGGGTGAACTCAAATACCCCCCAAGCCTGCCACACCCAACAAAGACTGAGCAATTTCACTTCCCGGTCCCCTGGGTGGGTGGCACCCGGCACGGCGGTGGAACATTCCGACACCCACACAGTGAATGCTTCTGTTCTGGAACGGTTGTGGTAACCCTCTGGGAACTTGAAGCCTGAGGCCTGAGGCTGGGGAAAAAGTCCAGCCTGGCTGGGGCCTGTAGCATGACCCGGCTGGGACCTGCACTGTGGCCCTGTTGGGGTCTGCAGCGTGGCCTGGCTGGGGACAGCACCCCTGTCATCATGCATCTGTGTACAATTGCAGCCCGGAGGTCTTAACCCTTCAGAGGAGGACAAACAGCCAGCTCACAGGCTTCTGGCCTGCCTATGGGGACTATGATTTGGAGCCATGAACATTCTATAGCAGTCCTAGCCCTGTGACGCTCTTATCTGGTGCTAGAAAGAATGGGCCTTTCTATTCACAGGGCTGAAAGGAGAGGCAGATACTTCTGGAAGCAGAGTCGGAGTGGTCTGGCAGAGGTAGAGCCTCTAGCAGGCTGTGGTCCTGGTTTTCCTTCGGCTTGAAGCCTTAGGTGCTTCCAGAAAAGGCCACAGGAAAGCTTCTGGCAGTGAGGCTGGGTCAGGTCAAGCTTGACAGAACCCGAGGCAGCACCGGAGAGGCCGTCCCTGAGGAAGGGTCATAGCATTGGGTTTTGCTCACAGCAGATTTGTGTAGATGAGGAAGCCAGAATGGCAGGCACCACGGTGTTTTCTCCACGAGTGCCCACATGGACTGGCAGCTTGCTTCTGTGGAGAGGAAGCAGCAGCAGCTGGGAGGGAGGGCAGGACTGCCTGCTCGGGGACAGGAACAGGGACCTGTAACTGTTCTCGCTGGCAGGCGAGAGGACCGAGCCTGAGAGAACACAAGCTGTCCAGGGCAGCTGTACAAGGCAGCCATCTTGAGTGTGAGTGTGAGTGTGAGTGTGATGCTCCACTGATGGCTCTTGCCCAGGTCAGCAGAACCTGTACATGAGGCGCGGTGCCTTGTGCATGGATGAGAGAGGCGGAGTAGACAGGCCTGAGCTCTGCAGACTACAGGCTGTGGGACAAGGGTAGAGGACAACTTGGCCAGAAAGTGGCCAGGACTCTGGGACTTAGCATAGGCCCAAGACCCAGATCTTAGTCTGGGCCAAGCTCAGGGACAGTCCTGTGTCCCCCTCCCCCACAGGACCAGCCCCTTTCTGTAGATTGGACCTGGGCGACTTGTATCTCTCATGCCATGTCACTGTCTGTAGTCCCATGATGCAAGATGGGTGGGCAGGGAAGGCAGGACAGAAGTACAGCTCTTATGAAACTCAGTCACTGTCCCCAAGCCCGTCTCTGGGTCCCCCTGGGTGTCTTTTCTTGTGGCCTGGCCTGGCCGGATCGCACCTGGGGCCATGGCCCTGTCTACTTTGGTTTGTCTTTCATCCACGTCTCTGGCCCTCTATGGGTTGCCCCAGAGCCCCCAAACAGGATTCAGAGGCTGACGTCATCTTTGCAAAGAGTACCCTCTGGCGTGGAGACCCGCAGAGGCCTTGCCTGCTGCTCGTGGTGAAGAAAGAAGAGCTTGAGCCAGAGGACAGCTGCTCCCAGCCGTGTACCTGCTCACCAAGCCGTCGGCTCCTCACGCCTCCGGCCCACTCCCACCGGGCCCCAGCAGGCACGGCCAGCGCTGACACTTGGTTGGGAGTATGGTACTTGGGCAAGGTAGGATGTGACCTCGGAATCCAGGTCAGCATAGTCTAAGGGGGGGGGGCGCTGCTCTGAACAGGGGATACTTCTGGAAAAGTGGGGAGAAGAGAGAGACACCAGAGCTGGGACATACTTAGTCACTTTGACGTCCAGCGGGCTGGTCCACAGAGACTGGAACATGCCTGGGGCTCTGTCACCTGAGGGAAACTGTCCCTAGAGCTTGAGAGAAAAGCCAGAGGTGACTTTAGATGCCTTTAGATACGCTCAGGAAGATCAAGGGACCCTCTTTTTTGATGGGGAAATCCAGCAGCCTTCAGACCATGTGAACACCCTTAGGTGACCCTCTGCAGGAACCTGCTGGGGGCCCCTCCCCCATCACCCTCCAAGCTCATGCCTTCACTCTGACACAGCAGACCAGCCTGCTTCTGATTGGCTGTGTGCTGTCCCCAGGACTTCCTGCTTTCCTGCCTTCTGGAGCCCTGGGACGTCACTGAAGTCACCCACTGCCCTGCATCTCTCCCAGCCCTGCACCCGATGGCTCTGATGACATGAAGTACCAGCCAGTGGCCGCGGCCAGCTCGAGCCACGTGCGTCACCACTGTCCACGGCTCTGTGACTCCCGCTATGATGTGCCCCGAGGAGAACCACCCTTATCGCCCTGGCACCTTCTCTTTAAGAACAGACCTCAGAAACACATAAGCTCTCCCTGAGGGCACCTGTGCCCTCAGGCTCCCAAAAAGGAGGGGCTGGATGATAAAGGTCAAAATCTTGGTCATGGAACAAGAAAGTTAGGGCTTCTGTAGAGGGGCTGCGTCAGAGATGTGTTTTACTTCCTGATTTTAAAATAATAGAGTATTTCCTCACCTCTTAAACATTCCCCTAAGAGTCACCTGTACTTTCTTTCTTCCTTTTTTTTTTTTAAGATTTATTTATTTATTATATGTAAGTACACTGTAGCTGTCTTCAGACACTCCAGAAGAGGGAGTCAGACCTCATTGCAGATGGCTGTGAACCACCATGTGGTTGCTGGGATTTGAACTCAGGACCTTCGGAAGAGCAGTCCATGCTCTTAACCGCCGAGCCATCTCTCCAGCCCTCACCTGTACTTTCTTAAAGAGTAAAACACCAACCGTGAGGCACCAGGGGATCAGTGACCACACCAGGCCTAGAAGGAAGGACATTCTTGGTGCTATCAAGTAGGCATGCTCAGAGCGACAGACTGCCCCATCTTTGTGAGCCACCATGTGGTTGCTGGGATTTGAACTCAGGACCTTCGGAAGAGCAGTCCATGCTCTTAACCGCCGAGCCATCTCTCCAGCCCTCACCTGTACTTTCTTAAAGAGTAAAACACCAACCGTGAGGCACCAGGGGATCAGTGATCACACCAGGCCTGGAAGGAAGGACATTTTTGGTGCTATCAAGTAGGCATGCTTAGAGCGACAGACTGCCCCATCTGCACAGGCACGCTGATGCTCGTCCAACATCTTCGGATAGAGATAGATTACAGGGGAGGGATCCCCAATGGAGACACACATCAGAGAATGTTCCAAAATGCCAGGTAGGAGGGAGTGTCCTAACAGGCTCTGGAAGCCTGTCCAGGGCTTCCCTGCTGTGCTGGAGTGCAGACAGGGGGCCACATGGTGGGGTAGGGCTTGGCTCTGCAGAGCTAATGTACACACAGTAGTCTCTCCTCGACAGGATCGCTGTGGGTTTCAGAAGCAGAGTCCACACACCTATAATGTTTAAAGAAGCACAGACGATCCTGTTAAATCTCTGTTTACCAGCACAGAAGGAAACGGGAGACAGGAGTGTCACATGAGTGTCCTCCCCGAAGAGCTCATCACAACCCTCCCCCCCACACCCCAGCTCTCCATCTTCCTTTGTGTTCAAACTGTGGTCATGGGGGTTTTTCTTTCTTCGCACCTCTGAGGAGAGCTGTGAACAACTCTGAGGCACAACCTTCAGACCCAGGTCTCTGGGGCAGCTCTGGGAAGGCTCGAGGTGTGTGTGTGTGTGTGTGTGTGTGTGTGTGTGTGTGTGTGTTGTGTCCGTGCATGTGCATGGGATGGGGCTGGCCTACCACAGCCGGCTTCATCTCTGAGCTGCTACACAGCCGAGACTGTACCCCTTGCCACAGGAGACAGTGCAGCTTGATATGAGACTTCAGTGATTTATCTCCCCAAACCCCGGAAGATATTTCTCTGCTACTTCCAGATTTATTGTTTAAATCAATCGATGTGTTTAATGCGATGCTTTACATGTGGCATTTAAACAAACTGATTAATCCAGCACAAGTTTTCCTGGGCTACAGCTTAGGTTCCGCTCTGTCCCTCCAGGGACACCAGCCGCCCGGGACGGCAGCCGGTCCTCTGCTCGTCGCCTCCCGAGGCCATTTCCACAGCCGTAGATTCTGTTTTGCATTTTTTCATCATTTCAGACCCATGTGCCCAGCCACTGGCACAAAGATCCGCCTGCCTGCCTCCCAGGTGCTGGCTGGGGCTAGAGGTGTGTGTCACTATACCCTGCTTGACACCACTTTGTTGTCCTGGTTTTTTTTGGGGGGGGCAATCACTTTTTAATAGCTTAGTTGAGCTGTGATTGCCATGTAACATAGCGCACGTATTTAAAATGTGCAGACCAGGGCTCATGAGGTGGTTCAGAGGTTTTGGGGGTTTTTTGTTTGTTGTTTGTTTGTTTTTTAAAGTGCTTGTTATGCAAGTTTGACTCTCTGAGTGAATCCCTGGAACCCACAGTGGGAAAAAAATTTGACTCCCAAACCTGTCCTCTGATTTCTACTTGTGCACCGTGGCAGCACATGTGTTCTCTCTCTCTCTCTCTCTCTCTCTCTCTCTCTCTCTCTCTCTCTCTCTCTCTCTCTCTCTTCCTTCTCCTCCCCCTTCCCAGCCTCTGCATGAGAGTGTGTAAACGCACGAGTGTCTGCACTGTGGCAGCTGTGTGGAGGTCATAGGACAACCTCAGGTGTCAGATGTCACTCGGCCATCAGTCCTTGCTTTCCCCCTGGTTTGAGGCACCATCTCTGTGGCTCTTTTCTACTCCACACACCAGGCTCGCTAGCCTGTGAGTTGCCAAGGAATCTCCTACAGGTGTGTGGGCTCTGACATGGATTACAGTGTATCAAAGTGTGGCTGTTTGGAATTGTCTTTACAGTGTATCAAAGTGTGGCTGTTTGGAATTGTCTTTACAGTGTATCAAAGTGTGGCTGTTTGGAAGCGTCTTAGCTGGAGGATGCTGCTAAGTTCACAAAAATCTCTCAGAAATGGTTCCCTCCCTTTGAATTTTCTGGAAGAGTTCGAGGGGCACTGGGGTTCAGAGTTTCCAGGATGTTTGACAGAGTGTTCCAGTGAATGAACCTGGGACTGGAGACTTCCTTTGGAGGGCTCTGCAGGTGATAAAGTCAACTCCCCAGTGGCTGTACGTACGATATGCAGATCACCCATTTCGTCTTGTCTGAGACTTGGTATTTTGTGCTCTGGGGCAATCCACTCACCTTCTCCGAGTTGTGGAGTGTGTGAGCAGAGCATGGCCATGGCGGATAGCAGTCCTCTGCTGTCTCTTCCTGTCTGCAGAAGCTCATCAGTGTGACAGTAACAATCTCCTCAGTGAACAGCCTTTGCACTGAAATAGACAAATAAAGCCAATGTCTTCGAAAAACCGTGGGTAAAATCAATTATCTCAAGATTGGAGCTGACTAAGATTTACATGGTCCTCTCAAACTTTGACTAATCAAATTAGCAAAAAAAAAAAAATTTTTTTTAGAGGAACTGAGAACTATTGTTAATTAAGTTAAATAAGTAGACCCAAATTTAACCTCTGCACCGTCCCTTCAGGAAACACCCTTCTTTTCAAATTCCCTTGTAGCAAGTCCTACAACTGCTCATGTTTTAGGTGCTTTGGAAGTTTTGGAAAATTCCCCAAAGCAAAGTGGAATGACCAAGCCTGATTTGCCCAGGACTTGCCCAGTAAAAGTGGCAGAGAGCTCGTATCCTAGGAAACTAAACCTGAATGAATCAATCAGGCCGCCTTCTCAAACCCCAGCATGCTAAGATCAATGGTTAGGAGCCTGCTACATCCCAACTTTGGAAGAAAAACACAATCTACTTGATTATTTTAATAAAAGAAACACATACTTTTTTGTTTGTTTGTTTGTTTGTTTTTCAAGACAGAGCTTCTCTGTGTAGCCCTGGCTGTCCTGGAACTCACTCTGTAGACCAGGCTGGCCTCCAGCTCACAGAGATCTGCCTGCCTCTGCCTCTTGAGTGCTGGGGTTAAAGGTGTGTGCCACCACCACCCAGCAGGAAACAGATACTTTAATTACACACTGTTTAGAAAGAATACACAGCCACCTAGACTTTTGTCTTGTACAAACTGCCAAAGATTGTCGGCCACACAGTGTCTGTCACGTGGGGGAGGGTACATGTGCATAGTGGAGGCTATCTAAGTCCAAAGCAAAGATGATAAGGTAAGGTGGGAAAACCCAAGCAGGGTAGAAAGTCTTTGCAGAGGTGTTGAGAGACGCCTTGATGAAGTGGCAGCCGGCTGTGAACTAGGCCAACACTTCTCCTTAGAGTGACAGGGATCCAGGGACAGGACCCAGGGGAAGTGACACCAGCTTGAAGACTTTCCAAATCATGAGGACATGTGCCCAAGCCCCCTCCAATCCCTTCTAGGGATTGTTGAAATGCACACATATTTTTAGGGAATATAAGAAACAAAAAGTCACCTAAAGTAGTCTAAAATGCAAACAAGCCAATAAACAAACAAAAAAAAA